>JAPDNY010000003.1:245781076-245782192 GCA_029375565.1 Gekko gecko | reverse complement strand
GGGGTGAACTCCCGTCTCTAGTTCCAGCTCCTGCCAACCTAGCAGTTCGAAAGCAAGAAATTGCAAGTAGATAAATAGGTACCACTTCGGTGGGAAGGTAACAGCGTTCCGTGCACCTTGGTGTTTAGTCATGCCGGCCACATGACCACGGAAACGTCTTCGGACAGCGCTGGCTCTTCGGCTTTGAAACGGAGATGAGCGCCGCAACCCTAGAGTCGGATTTGACTGGCTTTCAAGCAAGGGAACCTTTACCTTTACTAATTGACCACATTAATGATATGGCGGGTTACCTTATCCCAAATGAACCAGAATTATTATTGCTGTCTTTATGGGAAAATTGTAAACTGCGGAGTTTTTAAAAAAAGAAAAATGTCAATTGACTTCCTGTTGGCAGCGGCCAGAGCCTCAATTGCCATTAAATGGAAAAACGATCAGCTGCCTACAATCATACTATGGCTTGATAAGATCTGGCAAATTTATATTATGTGAAAAGATAGCATATAAGAATGCTCAAAATGGTAGTGAGAAACAAAGAGACCAGTTTATAGGGATTTGGTTTCCACTACTGGATTACATGGTAGCAACTGACAGAGTGCCAAAAAATGTCTACCCTATAGATCTGCTACAGATTTGTAAGGTTGATGTATCTGACTGCAGTGTCTCTGTTAGTTTCTCAAATGAACTGTAGGTTAAAAAAGTTGTGTATGTTCTGTAAAATGTATCTGTGTTGGGTTTAATCTCTGTTTAAAATGTTAATAATTTTTTTTAAAAAAGAGAGCCTCCATGCTCAGAGGCAGTCAGCCCCTGAATCCCAGTGCTAATAGGAGGGAACTGGCTGGCCACCGTGTGAGACAGGATGCTGGACTGGATAGGCCACTGGTCTGATCCAGCAGGGCTCTTCTGAGGTTCTTATGAAGGCCTCAGCCTCTCTGCCCCGTTGTTGGTCCTCCAGAGGAACTGGTTGGCCACTGTGTGAGACAGGATGCTGGACTAGAGGGACCACTGGTCTGATCCAGCAGGGCTCTTCTGAGGTTCTTATGAAGGCCTCAGCCTCTCTGCCCCGTTGTTGGTCCTCCAGAGGAACTGGTTGGCCTTTGTGTGAGACAGGATGCTGGA
>JAPDNY010000003.1:245703576-245776076 GCA_029375565.1 Gekko gecko | reverse complement strand
GTGTAAAATCAGTCAAAACCATAAAAAACTCAACGTTTAAAACAATCAGAGCATTTAAACATTTCAAAACATTTTCGAGACAAGAGGGCAGCGCTAGCATTCCGTCATGGGCGGGCGGGGGAAGGGTCCCAGGCAGATTTAAGGAACCGTCGCTGGCCTTAATCAAAGGCCTGCCGGAACATCTCTGCCTTCCATGCCCTGCGAATAGATCAGACAGGGCAAAGATGTCATTCGGCAGAGAGTTCCACCAGGCTGGGGCCAGGATGGAAAAGGCCCTGTTCCCTGGTCAAGACCAGCTGCATATCTTTTGAGGTAGGTAAGTTTGTGAGAGAATAAGTGGCCCATGGTCATCTAAGGAGTTTTCATAGCCAGCAGGCCAGGAGAAGAATTCCTGTCTCTTCTGTAAAGGCGTATGATGTACAAATGGGCAGTTGAATTTTCACCAGTGGCTGTGGGAGTGGATCTTGAACAAAATTATCTGTTATTTTTTCTATCTTATATGTGAGAGAAAGATAATAGGGTTGCTTTTATATCAAAAGTTACAGCTCGTACGCGGAAATGATGAAATATATGACACAGAATACGCAGCGGCGAGGAAATTAAACATATTGTTGCAAAATAGATTAGTTATGAAATTTGAAATTCGAAATGTTTGAAGTAAGGACCATCGTATCCTGTAGAAAATGTCTTGCAATTTATAATGAAGAGGATGCTGGGGAGAAATATTTACTTTTCCCCTATATATCCTGTAATTTATAATAAACTTGATATATATAATTTGTTGCATAACCCCTCTTTTATTTTGTACCCCCTCTATAATACACTTTGCTTCCCAAAATAAAAAAGATATAGGAAAAAAAAACCCTTCATCATCCTATGGAGGTCCAACAACAGGGCAGAGAGGCCGAGTCCTTCCCCTGATGTTGCCTCCTGGCTCTGGGATTCAGAGGATTAGTGCCTCTGGATGTGGAGGTTCCCCTCAGCCACCATGGCTAGTAGCCACTGATAGATTGATCCTCCATAGATCTGTCTAATCCCCTTTGAAAGCTGTTTATTGCTGTAGCCATCATGACATCCTCTGGCAGTTAATTCCACCTTTGAATCACTCTCTGTGTAAAGTAGTATTTCCTTTTGTCCATCCTGAACCTACTGCCCGTCAGTGTCATTGGTTGACCTCGAGTTCTACTGTTTTGGGAGAAAAAGTCCTCTTGGCCAACCCTCTCCACCCCAGGCATAATTTTATAAACCTCTCTCATGTCCCCGCTTAGTCGTCTGTTTCCTAAACTGAAAAGTCCTGGACTTTCCTTGTAGGGAAGGCACTCTAGACATGTTGGTTGCCCCTCTCCGCACTTTCCCCAGCTTTGCAATGTCCTTTTTGAGATACAGTGACCAGAACTGCGCACAGGATTCCAAATGAGGCTACATGATGATAGATAGATAAGTAGGTAGGTAGGTAGGTAGGTAGGTAGGTAGGTAGATAGATAGATAGATAGATAGATAGATAGATAGATAGATAGATAGATAGATAGATAGATAGATAGATCAGACAGACAGACAGACAGACAGATTGATAGATGATAGATAGATAGATAGATAGATAGATAGATAGATAGATAGATAGATGATGAAGAAGAAGAGATTGGATTTATACCCCACCCTTCACTCACCCAAAGGTGTCTCAGAGCAGCTTACAAACTCCTTTCCATTCTCCTCCCCACAACAGACACCCTGTGAAGTCAGTGGGTCTGAGAGAGCTCTGACAGAAACTGCTCTTTCTCAAGAACAGCTCTTATCAGAACTATGGCTTGCCCAAGGTCATTTGGCAGGTGCAAGTGGAGGAGTGGGGAATCAAACCCGGTTCTCCCAGATTAGAGTCTGTGCACTTAACCACTACACCAGACTGGCTCTCAGTGATAGACAGACAGACAGACAGATAGATAGATAGATAGATAGATAGATAGATAGATAGATAGATAGATAGATAGATAGATAGATGACGATAGACAGATAGATTGATTGAAGATGGTAGATAGATAGATTGATAGATGATAGATAGATGATAGATGATTGACAGATGGATAGATAGATAGATGATAGATTGATACATGATAGATAGATCGATGATAGATAAATGATTGATAGATAAATCGATAGACAGACAGACAGGTTGATAGATTGATAGATGACAGATAGATAGATGATCGGTAGGTAGGTAGATAGGTAGGCAGATAGATTGAAGAAGATAGATTGATAGATGATAGATAGATTGATATATGCTAGACAGACAGACAGACAGACAGATAGATAGACAGACAGACAGACAGATAGATAGACAGACAGATAGATAGACAGACAGATAGATTGATAGATGCTAGATAGACAGATAGATTGATAGATTGATAGACAGACAGACAGTTAGATTGATAGATGATAAGTAGGTAGGTAGGGGTAGGTAGGTAGGTAGGTAGGTAGGTAGGTAGATAGATAGATAGATAGATAGATAGATAGATAGATAGATAGATAGATAGATAGATAGATAGATAGCGGCTCCCTCCTGATTCTTGTATCCCTGGCCAAAGGGACTCTCCCCTGATCCGTCGTCCCCCTCCGAAGAGATCAAAGGGGGCCAGCCGCCCCCCTTTCCCTGTGGTCCCTGCAGCTGCCTGTGGGGTTCCCCTGCCCCGTAGCCGGGAAGGGGAGGAGGGGGCTTGTTTGGCATGAGGATTATGGGATGCATCAGAAAGGAGAGATTTAATGACACTGGGGGTGCTGGGGGGGGGGGGGAGTTGTGTTTGCCAGGCAAGAGGTTTCCCAGCCTCGCCTCCCCAGGAGGGAGACCCTGCCACACAAGGAGACCCGGGAGATGTGCAGGCAAATATTTGTGCCCGGGTGTCACAAGCCAGTGAGAAGGAATTCCAATTCTGTGCCCAGCTTCTCCTCACCACCCCCCCTGCCCCCCAGGACCCTGCACACAGCCAAGGAATTAACTCTTCCCTGCCCTGAAGCACACGGACGGACCCCCGGAACAGCACAAGCTTGACCAGATTGTCGCCAGGGTGGAAAGGAACGGAAGCACACAGGATGGTGATGAGGGTCAGTCAGTCAGTCAGTCAGTCAGTCAGTCAGTCAGTCTGTCTGTCTGTCTGTCTGTCTGTCTGTCTGTCTGTCTGTCTGTCTGTCTGTCTGTCTGTCTGTCTCTATCTATCTATCTATCTATCTATCTATCTATCTATCTATCTATCTATCTATCTATCTATCTATCTATCTATCTATCTATCTATCTATCTATCACCAGTCTGGTGTAGTGGTTAAGTGCGCGGACTCTAATCTGGGAGAACCGGGTTTGATTCCCTACTCCTCCACTTGCACCTGCTGATGTGACCTTGGGTCAGTCACAAGCTCTGGCACAGCTGTTCTTGAAAAAGAACAGTTACTGTCAGAGCTCTCTCAGCCCCACCTACCTCACAGGGTGCCTGTTGTGGGGAGGGGAAGGGAAAGGAGTTTGTAAGCCATTCTGAGACTCCCTTGGGTATAAATCCAATCTCCGCCTCCGCCTCCTCCTCCTCCTCCTCCTCCTCCTCCTCCTCTTCTTCTTCTTCTTCTTCTTCTTCTTCTTCTTCTTCTTCTTCCTGTCTGTCTGTCTGTCTGTCTGTCATCTACCTATCAATCTATCATCTATCTATTGTCTATCGATCATCTATCATCTATCGATCATCTATCATCTATCTATCAATCTATTGATCATCTATCATCTATCATCTATCTATCTTCATCTTCATCATCATCATCACCATCATTTATCTATCTGTCTGTCTGTCACCGCGAGTACACTGTCTAAGGGGTTGCCACCAGTTCTGTCAAAAAGGACATTGCAGAGCTGGGGGAAAGTCCCGAGGAGGGCAACCAAGACGAGGAGGGGCTGGAGCACCTTCCCTGTCAGGAAAGGCTGAAGGGTCTGGGACTCCTCAGTTTAGAGAAGAGATGGCTCAGGGGGACATGATCGACATGTATAAAACTATACATGGAGTGGAGAGAGCTGACCAAGAGAAATTTTTCTCCCTCTTTCAAGATAACTAGAATTCGAGGTGATCCGAGGAAGCCGATGGGCAGTAGATTCGGGATGAACAAAAGGAAATACTACTTCACGCAGAGCGTGGTTCAAAGGTGGAATTCGCTGCCAGAGGACGTAGTGATGGGCACAGGAATAAAGAGCTTTCAAAGGGGATTGGACAGATTCTTGGAGGAGAGGTCTTATCGGGGGCTGCTAGACACAGGCTGCAGCCGCACTCACTAAATAATCTGCTTTCAATGCACTTTCCAACTGGATTTTGCCAGTTCACACAGTAAAAATCCAGTTGGGAAGTGCACTGGAAGTGAGTTGAAAGTGGACGATTTAGCACGTGTGACCACAGCCACAGCGACTGAGGGGAACCTCCACGTTCAGAGCCATAAATCCTCTGAATCCCAGAGCCAGGAGGCAACATCAGGGGAAGGCCTCGGCCTCTATGCCCTGTTGTTGGCCCTCCAGAGGAACTGGCTGTTTGGCCACTGTGTGAGAAACAGGATGCTGGACTGGCTGGACCACTGGTCTCATCCAGCTGGGCTCTTCTGATGTTCTTATGAGACTGGGGTGTGGGTGGAGCCCGGGGAGGACAGGGTTTGGGGAGGGGAGGAACCTCGGCAGGGTATACTGCCCTGCACTCCCCGCCACAGCAGGCATTTCCTCTGGGGGAACTAATTTTGGTTGTCTGGATATCGATCATGATAGCGGGAGACCTCCAGGCCCCACCTGGAGGATGGCAACCCCAGAGATTAGGATGAAACTGCTCGGCCTTGGGGCCTAGTCTACATGGAGAAAAAGGCATGGGTAGCAGCGAAGAGGACAGCGGCCCAGAGGAGGGAGGTGCTGGAGCGGGAGACGTGAAGGCCAAAGAGGGCCCATCTTACAATTTGAGAGATACAAAAAGAAGACATCCTAAGAAATAACTGTTCGTGAAACGTCAGAAAGGAGCTGATTAACAACTAACCCCAAGGGACATTACTAACTTTACTAACAGAGTTATTTTGAACTCTTGAAAGGTGAAAAGAAGATCTCCCAACCACGGTGGTTGCCAAAAACTGTACTTATACTAACTAAAACTAATCTTTTAACAGAAAAATTCACTCCCCCTTTTCTTAGCCCATCTATATACCCTACCTCTTTCTTATTATAAAAAGCAATAAAATTCTCTCCTTTTTAGGAGGGTTTATTACAGAAAAAAAAGAGAAAAAGGCATGGGTGAACGAGGGACAGGGAAGACCGATCCGCTGCAGACCGAAGATGAAGAATAATATTTTAGGACTCTGACCTATATACAAAAAAATAAAATAAAATAAAATAAATCTGTTAATTGAAAACCACCAGAGCAAACGAGACGGGACAGAATCTTTTTCTCTGCTGCGAGGATTTGTTGTTACGGTTGCCAACTCTGGGTAGGGGAATTCCGTGACATTTGTAGGTAGAGACTGGGGAAGGCAAGGTTTCGGGAGGTAAGGGACCCTTCAGTGCGGCCATTTCCCCTGCAAGGAAACTGATCTCTGTAGTCTGGAGACTGGTTGTAATTCTGGGAGCTCTCCAGGTGTTCCCTGGAGGTTGGCAACCCCACTTCCTACTTGCAGGGAGTATTTGACATAGAGGTGTTATCCGCACAGTTTATGAAACACTCGGCACTTTATTATTATACATTTTTGTACTCTGCCACTGACTAACAGGGTGACTTAGTAGGCACACTTAGCCCTGATATATAGATCTACATATATGCTAAGTGCCATTTATAATTCTAGCCATATAAACAGAAATTAACTATGGACATATATTCAGATATCAGCTTTGGTTCATTTATGACTACTGCTTAAATGCATGACGGGAAAAATGAAAACTGCTAGATCTGCTGAAGCTTATGGCCTTGGCAGGCCAGTTACAACTGCGCATGTCTCTGATACCAGTTAGCTTAGCTAAATGAAGAACACTAACAGCCTGTAAACATATCAGCTATAAATGGATACTTTTGAGATTTCACGGTCTAAGAAAAAGAAGCGCGTATTGTTTAGCTAAAAGAAAAAAGTTTGCTTGGGAAAGCCCAGCCCAAAAGGTTTTCCACCAATCAGAAACCCGTTAGGTCAGAGTGCTGAAGTTTGATGGAACCAATAATTCTGTTTTATTTCTCTGATGTAATGTGAAATATAAAATGCTGTGTCACCCATTGTAACACTCGAAGAGTTTGTTGGGTATTCAGGGGTTCCAGACCTTGATATCGGTTCCTTTATTAATTAATACATTGTTTTTTGGCCTTCTCCTCTACAGGACTGCTTTGTGTGCTTTCTCAAATTGGTCTGGGCAAACACAACCAGGGACAGAGGTTCTGTCTGTTAAGTATGAGACTCAACAAAGGATTCAGCTTCAAAAGTGATTTCAGCTTTATTAAACAGCAACTGTAAGTCAGGAACACACGAACAACAAGGGGAGCACAGCTCCTTCTTTTAAACTCTCCCGGGCTGTCAAAGCCACACCCATTACAAGTTAAAGACCAATCAGAATACAGGGATAAAGGCCAATCAGGACTGTTCCCTCTTTGCAACAATATCACTCAGTGATTGGGTAATTACACAGGTTTCACAGAAACCGACCAATAGCAATGCGACATCTGAAGAGCCACGTTCAGACTCAAGCTTAACATGTGAATAGATAGGAGCGATTCACATTCAGTATATAACACTGTCTATCAGAGGCGCCTTCCCAGGTGTGGCCTTCTGCCTTCAGTCTGGAGTGACACAACCCACTCTTCCTTCTCATTCTCCAGCTTGTGTGAACAAGGATGTCCCCGCATTATTGGTAGCGAGGTTATCAAACTGAGACACGACGGTCAAACTCGGTAACACTGAGACAGCGGTCAGGGGCAGCGGTTTCACTCAGCTATGGCGTCCACCGTCCTAAGATATGGAAATCTCGATCCTTGTAAGAGCAAAGCGTTCAGCTAACCCCCATCAGATTAGATGGTTTCTCTGTGCTTCCTTTAAAAAAAAAAAAAAAAAATAGATTGTATTAATTTTCAACAAGAAAAAAAGGGACAGCCACTACATATACAGAATACAGACACTAACACAGAACGAGAAAGAAGCACATACTCAATGTATCTACTTAAGCTTTACATATATAGAATCGTTCCTTTATGCCCCTAAACCAATTTAACAATTTAAAATATAAGAATTATAATAATTATACTATACATCTTTGAAGATATCCCTCGATCCATTTATATAGTCTTGACCAAGTTTTCTTTCAAAATTCTTCTCTCCCCCCCCCCCTTGTAATTGTAAAGTTAGTTTGTCCATTTCCGCTGTCTCGAGTAGTTTATAAATTAGTTGCTGTAGATTTTCTGGGTTGTGTGGCCGTGGTCTTGGCATTGTAGAGCCAGTTTGGTGTAGTGGTTAAGTGCGCGGACTCTTATCTGGGAGAACCGGGTTTGATTCCCTGCTCCTCCACTTGCACCTGCTGATGTGATCTTGGGTCAGTCACAAGCTCTGGCGCAGCTGTTCTCTCAAGGACAGTTTCTGTCAGAAGTTCTCTCAGCCCCACCTACCTCACAGGGTGTCTGTTGTGGGAAGGGGGAGGGAAAGGAGTTTGTAAGCCGCTCTGAGACGCCTTTGGGCAGTGAAGGGTGGGGTATAAATCCAATCTCTTCTTCTTGTTGTTTATGTTTATGAATTTGAGTGGCTTCCCTATGTAATCTGACATGGTAATTGGAAGTGTTGTCCAGCCTATCAGTGTTTTGGAATCAAATGCTGTGTCCTGTTTGGTCTACAGTCCAAACAGTATATAAATTATTTCTTCTTTTGGTGGACCTTGCTCTGCGCTTCCTACGGACTAGCCAGCAACATGAAATTTGGTCTTAAATGGGTCCACGGGACTCGAATTTTGTTCTCTAACATATCCAGTCTTTTTGTGGGCTAATATTATTCTGTACATCATGCGAAATTCTGTACATCATGCGAAATGCTGGCCTGGATGAATCACAAGCTGGAGTTAAGATTGCTGGGGAAAAGATCAATAACCTCAGATATGCAGACGATACCACTCTGATGGCAGAAAGTGAGGAGGACCTAAAGAGCCTCTTGTTCAGGGTGAAAGAGGAGAGCGCAAACGTGGGCTTGAAGCTCAACATCAAAAAACTAAGATCATGGCATCTGGCCCCATCACTCCTTGGCAAATAGAAGGGGAAGTCGTACAAGTAGTGACAGACTTCATGTTCCTAGGATCCCAGATCACTGCAGATGGTGACTGAAGCCATGAAATTCAAAGACGCCTGCTCCTTGGGAGGAAAGCGATGGCAAACCTAAACAGCATGATAAAAAGCAGAGACATCACCTTGCTAACAAAAGTCCGCATGGTCAAAGCAATGGTATTCCCCGTAGTAATGTATGGCTGCGAGAGTTGGACTATAAGGAAGGCCGAGCGCCGAAGAATAGATTCTTTTGAACTATGGTGCTGGAGAAGACTCTTGAGAGTCCCTTGGACTGCAAGGAGATCAAATCAGTCAATCCTAAAAGAAATCAACCCTGATTGTTCCCTGGAAGGCCAGATCCTGAAGCTGAAGCTCAAATACTTTGGCCACCAAATGAGAAGGGAGCATTCACTGGAGAAGACCCTGATGCTGGGAAAGACTGAAGGTCAAAGAAGAAGGGGACGGCAAAGGATGAGATGGTCAGACAGTGTCATCGATGCAACGAACATGAAATCGAGCAAACTTCAGCGAACAGCGGAACATGGGCCTGGCGTAATCTGGCCCATGGGGTCGCGAAGAGTCGGACTCGACTGTGCAACTGAACAACAACAAATTATTCTGAGGGCCACAGCCTCCAAAGATCAGCTGTGGGCCCTGTGAAAAACTGGTTTCGTTTTGCTTGCATTGGCATGGTTGTTTTTTTTTAATCTAAAGATATTTCCAAACACTTTCTCAAACAAGAATTGCTGATGCAATCGTCCCGCCGATGGGCTTCCTAGAAGAAGCTGATTGGCAGCTGTGCGGATGGAAGGCGGGATATGATGGGCCCTCGGTTTGATCCAGCGTGGCATAAGAATGTAAGAAGAGCCCCAGGAGGAAACGAGGACGGTTTCTCACAGGCAAGGGAACTCGCGGTCCGCAACCATAAGGGACACAAAGGTAGACAACCCTATGGGGAAAGACCAGTGGGCACTTTCACTAGAGTTGCCAGGTCTGGGTTGGAAAATACCTGGAGACTTTGGGGGTGGAGTCAGGGGAGGGGCGGGGTTTGGGGAGGGGAGGGGCCTCAGGATGCTTACAACGCCATGGAGTCCACCCTCCAAAGTGGACGTTTTCTCCAGGGGAGCTGATCTCTGGCAGCTGGAGATCAGTTGTAAAAACGGGGGATCCCCAGGCCCCACCTGGAGGCTGGCGACCCTAGCTTTCACATATGCTAAATAATGCAGTTTCAGTCCACTTCAGCGGCCATTTGTGAGTGGACCTTGCTGTTTCACACAGCAAAATCCAGTTGCAAAGTGCATTGAAAGTGCCAAATACTGGAGAAAAGAAGAAACACCTTCAAAAGAAGAAATAATCTAACATAAGAACATAAGAGAAGCCAATGTTGGATCAGGCCAATGGCCCATCTAGTCCAACACTCTGTCACACAGTGGCCAAAAATACCAGGTGCCATCAGGAGGTCCAGCAGTGGGGCCAGGACACTAGAAGCCCCTCCCACTGCTGTCCCCTCCAGCACCAAGAATAGAGTGCATCACCTGCCCCAGACTGAGAGTTCCTATCTATACCTTGTGGCTAATAGCCACTGATGGACTTCTGCTCCATATGTTTACCTAATTCCCTCTTGAAACTGTCCATGCTTGTAGCTGCCACCACCTCCTGGGGCAGTGAATTCCATGTGTTAATCACTCTTTGGGGTGCCGCTACAAGTTAATGACTCCGCCCTACCCCACCTTCCAGGGTAGATATAAATTACCTGCCTCCCATTTTTCTGCTCACCTTGACACAGAGAGTACTCCATCTTTCTGTGTCATACCTCTGAGGATGCCAGTCACAGCTACTGGCGAAACGTCAGATCCTACAGTGCCAAGACCACGGCTACACAACCCGGAAAATCTACAGCATATAAGCTCTTAGAAACGGCTGAGATGGGCAAATTGCCTCTGCTCTTACAAGGCAAGAGTGACGATATCTTTGAAAAAGCACAGTCGAGACTTTACAAATGGATCGAGTGGCACCTTAAATGACAGTTGTTATAACCACCAAAAAGTAGATATAAATCGAAATAGAAACCCTTAACTATTATATATGCGTATATGAAGCAGTGGAGCTGCGGTGGCTCAAGTGGTTAAGACACTGAACTGCAGGCTGTGGAAGGTCAGTAGTTCAGCAGTTCAAGACCCGGGTGCCGCAAGACGGAGTGAGCTCCCGTCTCTGGTTCCAGCTCCTGCCAACCTAGCAGTTCGAAAGCAAGAAATTGCAAGTAGATATATAGGTACCACTTCGGTGGGAAGGTAACAGCGTTCCGTGCACCTTGGTGTTTAGTCATGCCGGCCACATGACCACGGAAACGTCTTCGGACAGCGCTGGCTCTTCGGCTTGGAAACGGAGATGAGCACCGCAACCCTAGAGTCGGATTCGACTGGCTTTCGAGCAAGGGAACCTTTACCTTTACCTATGAAGCAGTAGCGTAGGTGCAAAAACTACTGAGGTATAAAAAGAAAATCGTAAGCACCAACGGAATGTGTTCCTGATCACTGTTTGTGTGTTTTATATGTTTTGCATGGTTGTTTTTTTTTGTGTGTGTGTGCACGTTGATGTGTTGGAAAATAAAATTATTAAAAAAGAAAAAAAAGTGGATTGAAAGTGTGTTATTTCAGTGCGTGTGAAAGCGCCAACTGGGAGCTACTGCCGGCTGTTCCTGGGACCGAGGTTGCATCCTCAAAAGCCGCTGGAGTTTGCTGTTTAAGGGACAGCCACATTCCTCTCTCTCTCTCTCTCTCTCTCTCTCTCTCTCTCTCTCTCTCTCTCTCTCCCTTCCCTTCCCTTCCCTTCCCTTCCCTTCCCTTCCCTTCCCTTCCTTCCCTAAAATGACAAGTCATTGTTATACTATCCAGATTCTCTTCTCTCTGGCTAATTAAAAAACACATTTCCTGTTTACTGAGATCATCATAAGCAAACCCATCCCCGGAGCTGACGCTGGTTATTGGTAAGGACAAGGAGGAGTGGATTGCAGGGATGGGGGAGAGACTGGATAGATTGGAAGGGGTGCCGCTAACAGTGAGGCAGCAGAGCTGTTAAGGAGGTGCAAAGACCCCCTGTTCTCTCCCCTCTCCCAGCCAAACAAACACCGTCCCGTTCAGCCTCCCCCTCCCCAAACATACACTTTTGACTTAGAAACCAGATCTCACAGGTTTGCTAGCATCCAGGCAGACGCAGGGATTATATTAATGCGTGGGATTTATTGTTTTTATTTATTTTTTAATTTGCTTTGAATATAAATACGGTAAGAGGGAGCGAAGTCTCCATCTCTTACGATGCACTACGGGGCCAACGGAGACATGACAGCATCTGCAGGTCCTACCTCGACACCGCTGCCGTTTTAACGCAACGGAAAGATGCCACTGTGGATTGATCCTGATCGGAGCACAGCGTAGCAGGCTGAGACGCTCCTCCCCACCCCACCCCGCACCTTTTCAAGAGCCGAAACAGCCATGCGCGCACCCTGTGTAGAAAAATGTTGTTGAAAACTACTTTACACAGAGAGTGATTAAAACGTGGAATTCGCTGCCAGAGGATGTAGTGATGGCCACAGGAATAAACAGCTTGAAAGGGGGATTAGATTGATTCAGGGAAGGTGGTCTGTCAGTGGCTACTGGCCATGGTGAATGACGGGAACCACCACGGTCAGAGGCAGTCAGCCTCTGAATCCCAGAGCCAGGAGGCAACATCAGGGGAAGGCCTCGGCCTCTTTGCCCTGTTACTGGCCCTCCAGAGGAACTGGTTGGCCACTGTGTGAGACAGGAGGCTGGACTGAATGGACTACTGGTCTGATCCAGCAGGGCTCTTCTGATGTTCTCATGAAGGCCTTGGCCTCTGTGCCCTCTTGTTGGCCCTCCAGAGGAACTGGTTGGCCCCTGGGTGAGACAGGATGCTGGACTGGAGGGACCACTGGTCTGATCCAGCAGGGCTCTTCTGAGGTTCTCATGAAGGCCTCGGCCTCTATGCCCTGTTGTTGGCCCTCCAGAGGAACTGGTTGGCCACTGTGTGAGACAGGATGCTGGACTAGAGGGACCACTGGTCTGATCCAACAGGGCTCTTCTGAGGTTCTGATGAAGGCCTCGGCCTCTATGCCCTGCTGTTGGCCCTCCAGAGGAACTGGTTGGCCCCTGGGTGAGACAGGATGCTGGACTAGAGGAACCACTGGACTGATCCAGTAGGGCTCATCTGATGTGAGATCAGCAAGCCACGAACAATAATGCAAATGCAGCACAACAATACATTTAGTTCAGCGAGACCAGCTTGAATGCAAAGCACAGCTCAAGCTGGGTCACCAGGTCAGTCCGTCTGTAGCAGCAGAAAAGAGCGAGGGTTCAGTAGCGCAACCCAAAGCTGGGGCAGGGAATGAGTTTTTGTGAGTCACTGCTTGCTTTTTCACACAGAGTCATATTGAATAAGTTCATGTATTTATTTACTTGATTACCTTATTCCCCTCCCCTTTCCCCCCAATGGGGCCGCACAGCGGCTTACGTCATTCTGGTCTCTTCTGTTTTATCCTCACAAAACCCCTGTGGGGAAGTTAGGCTGACTCTAAATCTGGAGAACTGGGTGCAATTCCCCACTCCTCCAGTTGAAGCCAGCAGGCTGACCTTAGAACCAGAGAATCGTAGAGTTGGGGGCACCTCCAGGGTCATCTAGTCCAACCCCCTGCACAAGGCAGGGAACTCACAAATACCTCCCCTCCACCCCCCCCCAGGGATCCCTGCTCCATGCCCAGAAAATGACCAAAAAAAAACAACCCTCCAGGATTCCTGGGCCAATCTGGCCTGGAGAAAGATTGCTTCCTGACCCCAAAGTAGTGTTCAGCATTTCTCTGGGCATATAAGAAAGGGCCAGGAGAACTAAGCACTGGTGCAACCCTTCCTGCCCTCCCTCTCATGATCTGCCTGAGTTAACAGAATCAGCATTGCTGTCAGATGGCCATCGAGCTTCCGCTTGAAAACCTCCAAAGGAGGAGAGCCCACCACCTCCCGAGGAAGCCAATTCCACTGAGGAACCGCTCAAACTCTCAGGAAGTTCTTCCTAATGTTTAGCTGAAAACTGTTTTGATTTAATTTCAGCCTGTTGGTTCTGGTGCGACCATCTGGGGCAACAGAAAACAACTCTGTACCATCCTCTATATGACAGCCCTTCGAGTACTTGAAGATGGTTACCGTATCACCTCTCATTCGCCTCCTCTCCAGGCTAAATATACCCAGCTCCTTCAGCCTTTCCTCATAGGACTTTGTCTCTAGACCCCTCACCATCTTTGTTGCCCACTTCTGGACGTGTTCCAGTTTGCCTATATTCTTCTTAAATTGTGGTGCCCCAAACTGAACACAATACTCTAGGTGAGGTCTAACTAGAGCAGAGTAAAGTGATACCATCACTTTGCATGATCTGGACACTATACTTCTGGCGATACAGCCCAAAATCACATTTGCCTTTTGAGCAACTGCATCACACTGCTGACTCATGTTCAGGGTATGGTCCACTAAGACCCCTAGATCCTTTTCATGCATGCTACTGCCAAGACAAATCTCCTCCATCCTACAATTATGCATTTGATTTTTCCTACCTAAATGCAGAACTTTACATTTATCCCCACTGAAATTCATTTTATTTGTTAGAGCCCAGTTTTCCAGCCTGTCAAAATCACCCTGTATCCTGACTCTGTCTTCTACTGTATTTGCTACCCCTCCCAATCTAGTATCATCTGCAAATTTAATAAGCATTCCCTCTGTTCCTTTGGTGTAGTGCTTTGGTGTAGTGGTTAAGTGCGCAGACTCTAATCTGGGAGAACCGGGTTTGATTCCCTGCTCCTCCACTTGCACCTGCTGGATGACCTTGGGCAAGCCATAGTTCTGGCACTGCTGTTCTTGAAAAAGAGCAGTTGCTGTCAGAGCTCTCTCAGCCCCACCTACCTCACAGGGTGTCTGTTGTGGGGAGGGGAAGGGAAGGGAGTTTGCAAGCCGCTCTGAGACTCCTTTGCGTAGTGAAGGGCAGGGTATAAATCCAATCTCTTCTTCTTCATCATCCAAATCATTGATAAAGATATTGAACAAAACAGGTCCCAGGACAGATCCTTGAGGCACTCCACTTATCGCTCCTCTGCAAGAGGATAAGGAACCATCTTGGTTCAGTCACAATTCTCTCAGCCCCCAAAATAAACTTAAAGTAAAAAGGTGAAGGTTTCCCTTGCCCGAAAGCCAGTCGAATCCAACTCTAGGGTTGCGGTGCTCATCTCCGTTTCCAAGCCGAAGAGCCAGTGCTGTCCGAAGACGTTTCCATGGTCAAGTGGCCGGCGTGACTAGATGCCGAGGCACATGGAACGCTGTTACCTTCCCACTGAAGCAGTGACTATTATCTACTTGCAATTTCTTGCTTTCGAACTTCTAGGCTGGCAGGAGCTGGGACCAGAGATGGGAGCTCACTCTGTCACGCAGTACTCGAGTCTCGAACTGCTGAACTACCGACCTTCCAGGCTGCAGTTCAGTGTCTTAACTGAGCCACAAAAAGAGCTAAAGTTTCAGGCTGCTGGACAATCTTTGGGTCTCCTGGCTATACTACACCCACTGCCATAAAATAATTATTACCTCCCATCTCCTGCCAGTGAGTGGGGGGACCTGGAAAGCCTACTGGTGCCTGAAAGCCACTGACGGCACCACCACTCCAACTGACGCAGAGAGACAGTTCTGTAAGCAAGGAGCCATTACCAAAAAGGCCCCGTCCTCCCCTGTAGCCACCTATCTCTCTTGCGTAGGCTGAAGGCACTCAGAGATGGGGCTCTGAAGACTTTAGCAATCCAACCTTTTCACGGAGAAGCAAACGGTCCTTTAAATTAGGCAATCTAAAATCTGGTTAGTGGGACTTTAAGGGGATAAATAATGTCTAGTTGGGAAGTTTATATTTCCAAAATATTTGGTCAAGGACAGCTAAATAAACAGGGGTTTTTATGATACGCTCTGGAATCCTATGCTTTCTTTACTCAGAAGTCACACAATATTTGATGGGGCTTCCTCCCGCGTAAGTGCTCCCAAGGGCGGACCCTTCATCACGTGGCTTTTTGGCTAACCTACAAGGAGCATCTTGTACTCTTGACACCAAAACAAGCCTGTCGGCTTTCTCCATAGAATGTCCGAGGGCACGATCCAAGCTTGGTGCACGCTCTGTGCTCGTAAAAATAAAAACCAAAATGCCGGGCTTCAAAGACCGGGACCCAAAAAAGGGAGGCTGCATTCCGTGGCTGATATAAATCACGCCGTTTGACTCGTGACCGCATCACTGTTTTATTTTCCCTAATTTGGTTCTGCTTATCACAGGAAATAGCAAGAAATCCGCTGAAGTCCCCGTTCCCGGATGCCGGGGATTTTGTCCAGCTACCTTTGCTGCTTCTGAAATCGCTGCCCAAACACTTCAAAGCAGGGCTAGGGATGCCAACCTCCAGGTGGGACCCAGGAACCCTCTGGAATTAGAGCGCATCTCCAAACTGCAGAGATTAGTTCCCTTGGAGGAAACAGATGCTTTGGAGGGTGGGCTCTATGGCACTGTACCCCACTGGGGTCCCTTTCCCTGACAGCCGGTTTGGTGCAGTGGTTAAGAGGGCGGACTCTAATTGGGGAGAACAGGGTTTGATTCCCCACTCCCCCAGATGCAGCGGCTGGTGTGACCTTGGGTCAGCCACAAGTTCTCTCAGAGCTGTTCTCTGAAGAGCCCTCCTTGAAAGAGCTCTCTCAGCCCCACCTGCCTCCCAGGGTGTCTGTTGTGGGGAGGGGAAGGGAAGGTGATTGTAAGCCGCTCTGAGACTCCTTCGGGTAGCAAAGGGCGGGGTATAAATCCTATCTCTTCTTCTTCTTTCCCTCAGGCTCCATCCCAAATCTCCGGAAGTTTCCCAACTGGGATCTGGCAACCCTGTGCCAACCCCCACTCCCAGCTGGTGGCCTGGGGGGACCTGGCAACCCTAAAACAGGCCTTCGCCAGTGTTCCCTCTAAGCCTGAGTTAGTGTGAGCTAAAGGAAAAGGTTTCCCTTACTGGAAAGCCAGTCGAATCCGACTCTAGGGATGCAGTGCTCATCTCCGTTTCCAAGCCGAAGAGCCAGCACAGTCCAAAGACGTTTCCGCGGTCATGTGGCCGGCATGACTAGATGCCGAGGCGCACGGAACGCTGCTACCTTCCCACCAAAGCAGTGACTATTTATCTACTCGCAATTTCTTGCTTTCGAACTGCTAGGTTGGCAGGAGCTGGGGCCAGAGACGGGAGCTCACTCCATCACGCAGCACTCCAAGTCTCGAACTGCCAAAGTTCAAACAGAGGAAGAAGAAGAGGAAGAGGAAGAGGAGGAGGTGGAGGAGATTGGATCTATACCCCGCCCTTCACAACCCAGAGGAGTCTCAGAGCAGCTTACAAACTCCTTCCCCTTCCCCTCCCCACAACAGACACCCTGTGAGGGAGGTGGGGCTGAGAGAGCTCTGGGTTTGATTCCCCACTCCTCCACTTGTTCCCTCTAAGCAGTGGAGTCTTGTGAGCAAAACTTCTACTTTGTGAGCAACCAGCATTAAAGTTGTGAGCAAGTGATTTGGCTACTGCATCAGTTAGTTTGCTCTGGAGTCATCCCTTCCTGAGCTAAGACAAAAATGTATGAGCTGGAGGCTAAAAAACTATGAAGAGAAGAAGAAGAAGAAGAAGAAGAAGAAGAAGAAGAAGAAGAAGAAGAAGAGAGGAGGAGATTGGATTTATACCCCACCCTTCACTGCCCAAAGGCATCTCAGAGCGGCTTACAAACTCCTTTCCCTTCCCCTCCCCACAACAGACACCCTGGGAGGTAGGTGGGGCTGAGAGAGCTCTGACACAAACTGTCCTTGAGAGAACAGCTGTGCCAGAGCTTGTGACTGACCCAAGGTCACATCAGCAGGTGCAATTGGAGGAGTGGGGAATCAAACCCGTTTCTACCAGATAAGAGTCTGCGCACTTAATCACTACACCAAACTGGCTCTCACACTAACTCAGCTTAGAGGGATCATTGCTTGCAGCTGCTGGATGACCTTGGGCAAGCCATAGTTCTGGCACAGCTGTTCTTGGAAAAGAGCCGTTTCTGTCAGAGCTCTCTCAGCCCCACCGACCTCCCAGGGTGTCTGTTGTGGGGAGGGGAAGCCGCTCCGAGACTCCGAGTGAAGGGTGGGATATAAATCCAATCTCCTCCTCCTTAGAGAGCCAGTTTGATGTAGTGGTTAAGTGCGCGGACTCTAATCTGGGTTTGATTCCCCACTCCTCCACTTGCACCTGCTGATGTGACCTTGGGTCAGTCACAGGCTCTGGCACAGTGGTTCTTGAAAAAGGACAGTTCCTGTCAGAGCTCTCTCAGCCCCACCTACCTCACAGGGTGCCTGTTGTGGGGAGGGAAGGGAACGGAGTTTGTAAGCCGCTCTGTGACTCTTTCGGACAGTGAAGGGCGGGGTATAAATCCAATCGCCTTCTTCCTTACCTCATGACTCTTGTCCCTGCCTAGGGATGCCAGCCTCCAGGTAAGACTTGGGGATCCTCTGGAATTACAGCTTCTCTCCAGCCTACAGAGATCAGTCCCCTCAGAGAATGTGGATGCTTTGGAGGGCGGGCTCTGTGGCATTGCACCCCACTGAGGTCTAGGGCTGCCAGATCTCCCCTGGCCACTGTGGGGAATGGGAGCTACGGTGGCCAGATCCAGGTTGGGAAACTCCTGGAGGTTTGGGGATGGAGTCTGGGGAGGACAGGGACCACAGTGGGGTAACAATGCCATACAGTCCCCCCTCCCAAGCACCCATTTTCTCCAGGAGAACTGATCTCTGTAATTCCAGGGGATCCCCAGGTCCTGCCTGGAGGCTGGCATCCCTACATGAGGTCCCCGCCCTCCCCAGGCACCCTCCCCCAAATCTCCAGGATCTGGAAACCCGACACCCCCGTCCCCCCACTGGCGTCCAGGGAGAACCTGGCAACCCTATCCTTCCCTGATCGTAGGACGGAAGCAACATATTTCTGCTGACCCGCTTGGGAGGTCAGGAGCGGCAGCCGTTTCCAATCTGGGGCACAAAGGGAAACCACCCACCTGCTTATCTCCAGCCATTTCCCAGACCCTTTTTCTGTGTTGATTCCCCTAATGACTCTCGCTTATTCACTTGCAAATGCCCCATCCGAATGTATGTGTGGGGGGAGACACCAGCAGGGACCGGGGAAGCTCATATCCTGGGGCTGAGCTTGCCAGCAACCTGGAGGGGAAAAAACAACAACATCTTGCCCATTCAGGGAGGCCTCAGGTGTGGCAATAACCAGGTGGGCAAATATGACCACCTGGGAGACCACGCCCCCTGACCCTCTGTGAAAGGGACACCATCTGTCTTCTCCAGGTTGGGCCAGCTGAAGAAATGGTAGACGGACCTGGGAGCCCTTATGGATGCAGTCAACTGGGAAAGGGTACTCTCTAGGGTTGCCAACCTCCAGGTGGGACCCAGAGTTTCCCTGGAATCACGACCGGTGTCTGGTCTACACAGACCTGTTCCCCTGGAGC
Organism: Gekko gecko; assembly: GCA_029375565.1. Classification (NCBI taxonomy): domain Eukaryota; kingdom Metazoa; phylum Chordata; class Lepidosauria; order Squamata; family Gekkonidae; genus Gekko; species Gekko gecko. The sequence goes on along the minus strand of JAPDNY010000003.1, from coordinate 245,757,241 downwards.
AAATGGCTGCTTGGGAGGGCGGACTCGATGGTATTTATTTATTTATTTCATTAGATTTCCTGACCGCCCTTCCCCGCTTACATGGGGCTCGGTGCGGTTTACAACAGAATAATCCGATACACTATAAAACCAATTAGAACCATTAAAAAAATCGATATTAAAAACATTCAACAGAAATATTTGAAAATATTGTAAGAACAAGATGGCGTATCTAGCATTCAGTCATGGCGGGGGAGAGGAGGGTGCCGGGCAGATGTAAGGGAACCATTGCTGGCCTCAACCGAAGGCCTGGCGGAACGAGGAGGAGGAGGAGGAGGAGGAAATTGGATTTATACCCTGCTCTTCACTACCCAAGGGAGTCTCAGAGCAGCTTACAAACTCCTTTCCCCTCCCCACAACAGACACCCTGTGAGGTAGGCAGGGCTGAGAGAACTCTGACAGAAATGGCTCTCTTTTCAAGAACAGCTGTGCCAGAGCTTGTGACTGACCTAAGGTCACATCAGCAGGTGCAAGTGGAGGCGTGGGGAATCAAACCCGGTTCTCCCAGGCTAGAGTCCGCCCACTTAACCACTACACCAAACCGGCTGGACCGCCAAAAGGACAGTGGGTGCCAGATCAAAGCATGCCTGAATTCTTCCTAGAAGCTGAAATGACTACACTGAGGCTACCATACTTGGGTCACATGATGAGAAATCAAGACCCACTGGAAACGACAAGCATGCTAGGAAAAGCCGAAGGCCGCAGGGAGAGAGGAAGACCCAGCCTGAGATGGATGGAAGCCACAGATGTCAGTTGTGAGACATGAGCAAGGCTGTCAATGATAGGACGGTTTTGGAGGCCATTCATTCGTAGGGTCACTACAATGTTGGAAGCAACTCGGGGCACTCAACACAAACATTGCACATATGTGTACATGGGTAGTGTGTGGGTAATGCACGAGGTAGAGCCAGTTTGGTGTAGTGGTTAAGTGCGCGGACTCTAATCTGGGAGAACCGGGTTTGATTCCCCACTCCTCCACTTGCAGCTGCTGGATGACCTTGGGCGAGCCATAGTTCTGACAAGAGCTGTCCTTGAAAAGGGCAGTTTCCGTCAGAGCTCTCTCAGCCCCACCTACCTCACAGGGTGTCTGTTGTGGGGAGGGGAAGGGAAAGGAGTTTGTAAGCCGCTCTGAGACTCCGAGTGAAGGGCAGGGTATAAATCCAATCTCCTCCTCTTCCTCCTCCTCCTTGTTCAGTGCAGAACATATGGCAAAGGCCAAGCACAAGTGTAACAAAGTAACGGGGTGGGAAACGGGGATCCTTTCCAAAGGGTATCCCAACTGATGCTAGGAGGCGAATCCACCTCAGCCAGCTCCCGCACTGGCAGGATGGCGTCCCAGAGCCCTCGAGGAGTCTTGGACTTCTGCCCGTTAAAGGCACTGCTCGGACAAATCCAGGCCTGACCACTTTGCGTCAGTTTTCAGACTTGCACATCATGAACCAAGTTCTGCATTCTCAGCTGTGAACTCGGCGTTCCCTCCTTGGAAGAGAGGTACTGTGAATAGATGGATCGATGCCCAGGAAGAATCCCTGAACGGGTCAATCTCACCGTTCGCAGTTTTGATACATCCATTTTCTATGGGGGATTTCTTCCAAGCTCAGCAAAGCGCTCAACTCCTGCCACCAGAAGTGACTAAGGGGAAGGTTTGAGTAAAGCCATCTGTGCTTCACATAGTCGCCAGAGCTTTTTTGTAGAAAAAGCCCAGCAGGAACTCATTAGCATAACAGGCCACACCCATCAGCAGAAACTCATTAGCATATTAGGCCACACCCCATGTTACCAGAAGTGGGGTCATCTAGCCACACCCACTTTTTGCTTCTTATTCGGTTTACCTTGTTTGTTGTCAAAACCCAGGGCTTTTTTGTAGCAGGAACTCCTTTGCATGTGAGGCCACACACCCCTAATGTAGCCAATCCTGATGAGTTTCTGCTGTTGGGTGTGGCCTATTATGCTAATGAGCTCCTGCTGGCGTGGCCAACTCGGGAGCCAGCCGGAACTCCGTTCCTGCGTGTTCCTGCCCCAAAATAGCCCTGGTTGCCCCTATATAAGAATATCTCCAATGTGGGTTGCGTTTAGACTCGTCTATCCTTTCTGCAAGCACTTTGTGATGACGTCAGGAACTGTATCTTATCTTTGTAGATAGGACAAGGAATTAGATGTTTGTATTTCTCTTTCTGATTTCATTTATACGTGCAAGTGTATTTGGTATCGTAACAGTTCTTTCATATTTACTCATTTCAGGAAGAATTAGACTGATCTTACATTTAAAAAATCTTAACGGATTAACATGAGTGGACTTTGGCTGGGGAGCAAGAACAGGAGACCTGGAATAAATAAACTTCCGAGAGCCAGTGTGGTGCCGTGGTTAAGAGAGGAGGACTCGAAACTGGACAACAGGGTCTGATTCCCCCTCCTCTACATGAAGGCTGCTGGATGGGAGGCTTTCCAATCAGTTCTCTCCAAACTCTTTCAGCCTCAGACCTCACAAGGTGCCTGTTGTGGGGAGAAGAAGGGAAGACGATTGTGAACTGCTTTGAGACTCCTTAAAGTAGCAGAAGAAGAGTTCTGTTTTTACGCAGCTTGTCACGACCTGAAGGAGCCTCAGAAAACCGGGTTATAAAAAACTCAACTCTCCTTCTTTCTCTTTAGTCAGAGGGCTGTTAACTTACAGAGACTGGCTATATAGAAGAGAGTTAAGCAGTGTCTGTTTTTAAAAGAAAGCTTCCCTTAACCATTTGGTGGTGGTGGTGGTGGTGGCAAGCAGGCAGAGAAAATGGAATAACAGTTTGTGCCAGTTCACATAGTTCCTCGCCGATCAGAATCTGCGTGACCGGCTTTCCCAGCTAAAAGCACCGAAGGTGTTCAAAGATAAGCAGATTCCAGTTAGAAGGATGCACCTATCAGGTGACAGTCAGCGCATGGCAACCCCAGCCATGGGGAGTTCAGGGCAAGAGATGCACAGAGGCGGTTGGCCGTTGCCTTCCTCGGCATAGTGACCCCAGTCTTCCTCGGTGATCCCCCGTCCGAGTGCAGCACACGTATATATGTATTTCACGTATACCCCATCTTTCTTCCCAATGGGCGCCCCATACAGCTTACACAATCCCCCTCCCCTCCATTTTATCTTCACAACAACCCCATGAGGTAGGTCAGTCCCTGGCCGACGCAGCATAGCTCCCAAGCCCTGACTTGCTGGTGCCAAACTGGGTTATCCCAGCTGTTCGAAGTGAGTTAACGTCAAGCAATTCCTGGTTGGAGCCATAACGACAGCAGACAGTTGAGGGCACAGGGTGAGTCCCCGGCTACTCTTCTCGGCACACAGGATGATGGTTGTGCTTGCCGGCCCTCTCCCCATAACATCTCCCCCCCCACAGGACTGGCTGTTTGCTCGGCTGGAAGATTAGCTCCCCCACCCCACCCACCCCCCAGCCTCAGCTTTCCTTTGTTTGCCCCACTTTGTCCGGCTTTCACGGAGGCTTTAGATCACTCCCAGGGGCTTCAAAGATCTCCCCTCCGGGATGCCTCCATAAACCGGGCTGCATCCTGCCTCCCTGCAGCTAAAGCTAACAGGACGGCTTTAAAGGCAGGATGGGAAAGTGCAAAGGAGGAGTGGTGGTGTTGGTGCGGTGGGGTGGGGGCTTTTGAGGTGATAAGGAGCTAGGCCAGAGTGTGAATGCACAGAGCCTCGGGAGGAGTATTGCACTGCTGCCATGATGTATGTGGCTTTTTTTCTGGTAGATCTGCACCCCATGGGGTTGCCAGCCTCCAGGTGGGGCCTGGGGAGCGACTGGGATTAGCACATAAGAACATAAGAGAAGCCAATGTTGGATCAGGCCAGTGGCCCATCCAGCCCAACACTCTGTGTCACACAGGGGCCATCAGGAGGTCCACCAGCGGGGCCAGAACTCCGGAAGCCCTCCCACTTTTGCCCCCCCCAGCACCAAGGATACAGAGCATCACTGCCCCAGACATATGAACATAAGAGAAGCCAATGTTGGATCAGGCCAATGGCCCATCCAGCCCAACACTCTGTGTCACCCAGTGGCCAGAGGCCCTCAGGAGGTCCACCAGTGGGGCCAGAACTCTGGAAGCCCTCCCACTCTTGCCCCCAGGCACCAAGAATACAGAGCATCACTGCCCCAGACAGAGCGTTCCATCTATACCTTGTGGTTAATAGCCACCGATGGACCTCTGCCCCATATAAGAACATGAGAGAAGCCATGTTGGATCAGGCCAGTGGCCCATCCAGTCCAACACTCTGTGTCACACAGTGGCCAAAACTCAGGTGCCCTCAGGAGGTCCACCAGCAGGCCCAGAACTCCAGAAGCCCTCCCTCTCTTGCCCCCCCAGCACAAAGAATACAGAGCATCACTGCCCCAGACAGAACGTTCCATCTATACCTTGTGGCTAATAGCCACTGATAGGATCTCTGCCCCGTATAAGAACATAAGAGAAGGCAATGTTGGATCAGGCCAATGGCCCATCCAGCCCAACACTCTGTGTCACACAGTGGCCAAAAATACCAGGTGCCATCAGGAGGTCCAGCAGTGGGGCCAGAACTCCGGAAGCCCACCCACTCTTGCCCCCCAAGCACCAAGAATACAGAGCATCCCTTGCCCCAGACGTAGTGTTCCACCTATACCTTGTGGCTAAGAGCCACTGATAGGACCTCTGTTCCATATAAGACCATAAGAGCAGCCAGAGTTAGGAAGCTAAGCAGGATCGGCCCTGGTTAGTCCTTGGATGGGAGACCACCAAAGAAGTCCAGGGTTGCTATGGAGAGGATGGCGAGAGCAAATCACCTCTCTTCATCTCTTGCCTTGGAAACCCCAGGGGATCAGTGGCAACTATTTTTCCAGAAGAAAAGTTAAGTGATTAAGGACAGCTATTCACTGTTCAAGATCAATGTACCACAGAGCTTTTATGGGAGGAAAGGAAAGGAAAGGAAAGGAAAGGAAAGGAAAGGAGGGGAGGGGTGGAATCCCCCCACGCCCCCCAGGGTTCTGATCCCCATTTGTAGATTGCCCGCTTCAAGACTGGCGGGTCTAGCGGTTGGGGCTTCTTCCCCTCCTCTCCTCTTTCCACACTTCAGTCTCACCCCCTTTGCACCTGGTCAGGTCATTTAGCCCCATGCAAATAGAGTGCAAACACCTTCCAGCCCCGGGAGCTGAATGGATCCCATCAGGAGCCATTACCAGGCGCAAACGGCTGCCGAGGGGGGCAGGCGGGCCCAGCCGTTTCATCGCTAGGACAAGGCAGCCCTGGCTTTTGCCCCTCTCTTGGGCAAAAAGAGCCCTCTCTTTTGCCCAGAGCCGGTTTGGTGTAGTGGTTAGGAGCGCGGACTCTAATCTGGGAGAACCGGGTTCGATTCCCCCACTCCTCCACTTGCACGTGCTGATGTGACCTTGGGTCAGTCACAAGCTCTGGCACAGCTGTTCTCTCAAGGACCATTTGTGTTAGAGCTCTCTCGGCCCCACCTACCTCACAGGGTGTCTGTTGTGGGGAGGGAGAAGGGAAAGGAGATTTTAAGCTGCTTTGAGACTCGGAGTGAAGGGCGGGGTATAAATCCAAATTCTTCTTCTTCTTCTTCTTCTTCTTCTTCTTCTTCTTCTTCTTCTTCTTCTTCTTCTTCTTCTTCTTCTTCTTCTTCTTCTTCTTCTTCTTCTTCTTCTTCTTCTTCTTCTTCTTCTTCTTCTTCTTCTTCTTGCAGATGGGGAGCTTCATGCATGCAGCTGCAGCTCATGAGCTGTCCTGAACATAAGGACATAAGAGAAGCCAATGTTGGATCAAGCCAATGGCCCATCCAGTCCAACACTCCCTGTCACACAGTGGCCAAAAATACCATCAGGAGGTCCAGCAGTGGGGCCAGGACACTAGCAGCCCTCCCACTGTTGACCGCCCCCAAAACACCAAGAAGACAGAGCATCCCTTGCCCCAGACTGAGAGTTCCTATCTATACCTTGTGGCTCATAGCTACTGATGGACCTCTGCTCCAGATGTTTATCCAGTTCCCTCTTGAAACTGTCCATGCTTGTAGCTGCCACCACCTCCTATGGCAGTGAATTCGATGTATTAATCACTCTTTGGGTGAAGAAGGACTTCCTTTTATCCGTTCTAACCCAACAGCTCAGCCATTTCATGGAGTGCCCACGAGTTCTTGTCTTGTGAGAAAGGGAGAAAAGGACCTCTTTCTCCACCTGCTCTATCCCAGGCATAATATCGTAAACCTCGATCGTGTCACCCCTCAGCTGTTGTTTCTCCAAGCTAAAGAGCCCCAAGCGTTTTAACCTTTCTTCATAGGGAAAGTGTTCCAACCCTTTTATCATTCTAGTTGCCCTTTCCTGCACTTTTTTCCAATGCCATACTATCCTTTTTGAGGTGTGGTGACCAGAACAATACTCCCTCTAAGCTGTGGAGTCTTGTGAGCAAAAATTCCGCTTTGTGAGCTACTGGTCTTAAAGTTGTGAGCGAGCGATTTGGCAACTGCATAAGTGAGTTTGCTCTGAAGCCGTCCTTCCTGGGCCAAAACAACACTGTGTGAGCCGGAGGCTAAGAAACTGTGAGCCAGCTCACACTAACTCAGCTTAGAGGGAACACCGGTCCCTAAGCATGCCAACCTCCAGGTGGGGCCTGGAGATCTTCCACTTCTACAATGGATCTCCAGACGCTGTGTTTGTGTGAAATGCTGTCAAATCACTTTTGACTTATGATGACCTTATGAATTAATGTCCTCCAAAATGTTAACAGCCTTGCTCAGGTCATGCAAACTGTGGGCTGTGGCTTCCTTGCTTGAGTCGCTCCATCTGAGGTTGGGCCTTCCTCTCTTCCTGCTCCCTTCCACCTTTTCCTAGCATGATTGTCTTTTCCAGTGATTCTTACTGAGAGGTAATGGCAGAAAGTGAAGAGGACCTAAAGAGCCTCTTGTTCAGGGTGAAAGAGGAGAGCGCAAAAGTTGGCTTGAAACTCAATATCAAAAAAATGAAGATCATGGCATCCGGCCCCATCACTCCTTGGCAAATAGAAGGGGAAGTCATGGAAGCATTAAGAGACTTCACGTTCCTGGGATCCCAGACCACTGCAGATGGTGACTGCAGCCATGAAATTAAAAGACGCCTGCTCCTTGGGAGGAAAGCGATGGCAAACCTAAACAGCATGATAAAAAGCAGAGACATCACCCTGCCAACAAAAGTCCGCATGGTCAAAGCAATGGTGTTCCCAGTAGTAATGTATGGCTGCGAGAGTTGGACCATAAGGAAGGCTGGGTGCCGAAGAATAGATGCTTTTGAATTACAGTGCTGGAGAAGACTCTTGAGGGTCCCTTGGACTGCAAGGAGATTGAATCAGTCAATCCTAAAAGAAATCAACCCTGACTGTTCCCTGGAAGGCCAGAGACTGAAGCTGAAGCTCAAATACTTTGGCCACCACATGAGAAGGGAGCTCTCACTGGAGAAGACCCTGATGCTGGGAAAGACTGAAGGTCAAAGAAGAAGGGGACGGCAAAGGATGAGATGGCTAGACATGAAATTAAGCAATGAACATGAAATTAAGCAAACTCCGGAGGAGGACGGAAGACAGGAGGGCCTGGCGTGATGTGGTCCAGGGGGTCGCAAAGAGTCGGACTCGACTGTGCGACTGAACAACAACAAAAAATCCAAACAGCTCGCGGGCTGCAAGTCTTTTGGCTCGGGGCCCTGCTCCAAGACAGAGAGAATGAGAAATGAACCGCTAGGCCAGCCGTCTAGGCCAACAGTCCGTCTCAAAGCTCAATATTAAATAAATGTGGATTGGTTCACCCAGTTCAGGATGTGTCCGCGACGTCTTTTTGTCGTCTATATCCAGCGATCTAAGAACCTTGAGTGAATGAGAATTCCGATCCCCCGATTCCCCCCCTCCGGCAAATCCAGTTTAATTGAGGAGCTAGCAAACCACACCCAAATCATTCACACCTGCCTTTGTCTCCTTGGGCAGGCACAGGGGCTCTGGACAATACCCATTCCTGCTGCCGGCATTTCCACCACGTTAGCAGCTCAGTGCATAAAGATTAGTGGGTGATCCTGCTTATCTCAGCGCCCCAAAAAACGGTTTTGAGGAGGCTGTTAAAGGCACAAGACAGAGGCTGTCTGGGTGTCCTTCCACACACCCCATCATTCTGCACTCCACATCTCCTGGGAGATTTCCTGGCAGATGTTCTAGAACCAGCACCAATTGACACAAACTCAGATCCTGACAGTCTGTATATTATTCATTTATAAATGGGTCTTCTGTGGTCCTCTGAGACGATGTGGGGAAGGACTCAGAGGCTCATATTTCAGTCCCCTCTGCCATATTAAAGTGATCTAACTTATCCCTTAAATATCAAGTGAAATCTCACCCACTCCCAGGCTCAGGCCTTCCCAGGAATTCAGAGACTGCTGTCTGCTGCCATCTGGTGGCCATCTGATCGCATCACCTGCAGAGGGAAATGGCCTCCAACCCGATTAGAGCACGGATTATACACTGTATAGAAACCAGGGCTATTTTGGGGCAGGAACGCACAGGAATGGCGTTCCGGCTGGCTCCTGAGTTGGCCACGCCCAGCAGGAACTCATTAGCATAACAGGCCACACCCAACCGCAGAAACTCATTCAGACTGGCTACATGAGGGCTGTGTGGCCTAACATGCAAAGGAGTTGCTGCTACAAAAAAGCCCTGGATTTTGACAACCAACAAGGTAATCAGAATAAGAAGCAAAAGGTGGGTGTGGCTGGATGACCACACCTCTGGTAACATGGGGGTGTGGCCTGGTATGCTAAAGAGTTGCGCTATCAGGGGTGTGGCCTGATATGCTAATGAGTTCCTGCTGTTGGGTGTGGCCTATTATGCTAATGAGTTCCTTCTGGGCTTTTTCTACAAAAAAAGCCCTGATAGAAACTATGGATGGGCACCTATTTGCAACGTGGCACAGACCCTCCAGGTGGTGCGCGGAGCTCTCCTGGAATGACAAGCGATCTCCGAACGACAGAGTTGAGTTCCCCTGGAGAAAATGGCTGCTTTGGAGGGTGGAGTCTCGGGCATTATACCCCACCGGGGTTCCCCACTCCTCCACCTGAAACCTGCTGCCGGGTGACCTTGGGCCAGTCACAGTTCTCTCAGAGCTCTCTCGGGCCCACCTACCTCACAGGGCGTCTGTTCCGGAGAGAGGGACGGAAGGAGATTGTAAGCTGCACGGAGACTCTTTTGGGTAGAGAAAAGCCGGGTATAAAATCAAGCCTGTCTCTTCTTCTAAGTGAACCTGTGGTTGCAAGCAGCCTCCCTTTGAAAACTATGGGACTTATTAGTTGCTGTAGATTTTCCGGGTTGGGTGGCCATGGTCCTGGCATTGTAGGACCTGGCGTTTCGCCAGTAGCTGTGACTGGCATCCTCAGAGGTCTAACACAGAACGATCACCCCCAAAGAACTGATTGTTACCATCATGAGAATGATGCAGGGCCACCTGTTTTATGGAGCACTTTACTCCGATCTGTGTTAGCTAATGGTTTTATTGCTTTTATCATGTTTTATGCGGGCTCTGCCCTTGTAAGCCACCCTAAGCCCGCTTGCGGGGAGGGCGGGGTAGAAATATCAAAAATAAATAAATAGATAGATAGATACTCTCTGTGTCAAGGTGAGCTGCTCACCTTGACACAGAGAGTACGCCATCTTTCTGTGTTATACCTCTGAGGATGCCAGTCACAGCTGCTGGCGAAACGTCAGGTCCTACAATGCCAAGACCACGGCCACGCAACCCAGAAAATCTACAGCAACTAATGAACTCCAGCCGTGAAAGCCTTTGGCAACATATGGGACTTATTGGTTCTGAGTATCCTGTTCAATTGGCTTCATGGGGTTGCCAATTCTGGGTTGGGAAATTCCTGGAGATTTGGGGGGTGGATCCTGGAGAGGATGGGGCTTGGGGACGGGAGGGACTGGAGCAGGGCATCATGCCGCAGAGTCTACCCTCCAGAGCCCACATTTCCTCCAGCGGAAGGCTGGAGGTCAGCCGCAATTAAGGGAGAACTCCAGGCCCCACTGGGGGCAGTGGCAGATTAAGCATTAAGCAGACTAAGCATGTGCTTAGGGCACCAGGGCCAAAGGTAGGGCACCATTGAGGTTGGGAAAAAGGTGAAAAGAAGAAAGAAAAACAAATGAAGATTTGTAAAAAAAATACAGTACAGTATATTGTGTTGTCATATGAATAAATTTTTGTATTGCTGCAACCTGCATTGTATGGAGAAACGACGGCTGAGGGGTGACATGATCGAGGTTTATAAGATTATGCCTGGGATAGAGCAGGTGGAGAAAGAAGTCCTTTTCTCCCTTTCTCACAATATAAGAATTCGTGGGCACTCAATGAAATTGCTGAGCAGTCGGGTTAGAACAGATAAAAGGAAGTCTTTCTTCACCCAAAGAGTGATTAACACATGGAATTCACTGCCACAAGAGGTGGTGGCAGCTACAAGCATAGACCGTTTCAAGGGGGAATTAGATAAGCATCTGGAGCAGAAGTCCATCAGTGGCTATTAGCCACAAGGTACAGATAGGAACTCTCAGTCTGGGGCAAGGGATGCTCTGTCTTCTTGGTGCTTGGGGGGGGCAACAGTGGGGTGGAGCTTCTAGTGCCCTGGCCCCACTGCTGGACCTCCTGATGGCACCTGGTATATTTTGGCCACTGTGTGACAGAGTGTTGGACTGGATGGGCCATTGGCCTGATCCAACAGTGGCTTCTCTTATGTTCTTATGTATATCTGATCAGACGGGTCAATGACTAAAATGGACTGGGGTCAGTGTGGAAAGGAGGGGGAGACACCAAGATTGGCCAGTGCTTAGAGCACTAGTGAGCCTCAATCCACCCCTGACTGGGGGGCTTGGCAACTCTGGTTTGAGACATACCTGGAGATTTAGGGGGGACAAGAGCCTGGGAAGGGAGGGACGTTCGTGGGGTATGATGGCCATCCTGTCCACGTTCCAAAGCAGCCGTTTTCTCCAGGGGGAATGGATCTCCGTAGTCTGGATGGGCCAGGTTAGCCCAATCCCGTCAGATCTCGAGAGCTAAGCAGGGGTCGGCCCTGGTCAGTGCTTGGATGGGAGGCCACCAAGGAAGTCCCGGGTTGCTACGCAGAGGCAGGCACACTGGCAAACCACCTCTGAACGTCTCTGGCCTTGAGAACCCTGCTGGGTCACGATGAGTCACCTGTGACTTTAAGGCGGAAGGAAAAAAAGGTCCAGAGATCAGTTGTGATTCCGAGAGATCTCCAGTCCCCATTCATGGATTAGAACTGTGTAAGTCTTTTTAACTTTGCGGTAGGCATCATGGAGTTTGCAAACATGTATCAGTGACAATGTAAGATGGTCATTTGATTGTAATGGTTTTCCCCTTTCATTTCAGTGACGTGTAAATTAATGTTATTTGCACAGCACACCGTGAAAAAGCTGCTATGTGAAATGGGAGCAGGGCTATTTTGGGGCGGAACGCACAGGAACGGAGTTCCGGCTGGCTCCGAGTTGGCCACGCCCAGCAGGAACTTATTAGCATAACAGGCCACACCCAACAGCAGAAACTCATTAGGACTGGCTACATTAGGGGTGTGTGGTCTAACATGCAAAGGAGTTCCTGCTACAAAAGAAGCCCAGGGTTTTGACAACAAACAAGGTAAACAGAATAAGAAGCGAAAGGTAGGTGTGGCTGGATGACCACATGTCTGGTAACATGGGTGTGTGGCCTAATAGGCTAATGAGCCGTGCTGTCAGGGGTGTGGCCTAATATGCTAATAGGTTCCTGCTGTTGGGTGTGGCCTATTATGCTGATGAGTTCCTGCTGTGCTTTTTCTACCAAAAAAAGCCCTGAATGGGAGTATATGCAGATTCCGTAGTGTGCGCGCGTACATCTTTATTACGTGTTAAAGAAACACAGCTCCCTGCAAAACAGCAGTCTAAATATATTTTCAGAATATTGCATCACGGTTGCTTTCGTCATTGTTTGCATCCTTCCCGTCAGGGCTTTAACAGGAACTCATTAGCATATTAGGTCACACCAACGACAGCACAGCTCATTAGCATATTAGGCCACACCCCCATGTTACCAGAAGTGTGATCATGCAGCCACACCCACCTTTCTCTCCTTATTCTGTTTACCTTGTTTGTTGCTAAAACCCAGGGCTTTTTTGGAGCAGGAACTCCTTTGCATGTGAGGCCACACACCCGTAATGTAGCCAATCCTAATGAGTCTCTGCTGTTGGGTGTGGCCTATTATGCTAATGAGTTCCTGCTGGGTGTGGCCAACTCGGGAGCCAGCCGGAACTCCGTTCCCGTGCGTTCCTGCCCAAAAATAGCCCTGCTTCCCGTGATCTCTCTGTTGTTTCCACATCCCACCTGGAGACTGGCAGCAGCCCTAGTGACCACAGACACCCCCCCCCCATGTGCCACCCCAGGGCCTCCAGGCCCCACATTTCTTCGATACCACCCTGACCGCAGGGAGATGTGCAAACCATCACATCCTGCAGGGCTGGCCCAGAGGGCTGGCCACTGTGCTGTCCGTTTGCATCCGGCGGCCAGAGGTGATTGACCCCTGTTCTCTCCACCCACCCGCTTCTGGCCCGATGTTGGCTCCAGTCCGGCTTCCTCTCCCGGTCATTCGCGGGAGACGGCTGGGACAGGCAGACCTCCTCCTCCGACTCCCAAGGTGGGTGCTTTGCTTTGACTTGGGAGGCAGGCAGAGAAGGGAGCCCGGGAGGGGGCGGCACTGCTGGACAGACCGAAGGAGAGCAAGAGGAAGGGAAGTTTTTGTTTGCCCGGCCTGGCCGCCAGCCAGTGGCCGAAAGGGGAGGGGTTCTGCCGGGAAATGGGAGCTGCGCTTAGGATCAGGGGACAGAGGCCGGCCGAGAGTGAGCCACGGATGGTCACGGGCTGCGGGGTCGCCGACCTCCAGGCAGGGGCCTGGGGATCTCCAGGAATCACATCGGAGATGAATTTTGGAGAAAATAGATTCAGGTGAGGGTAGCCGTGTTGGTCTGAAGCGGCAGAGTCCAGTGGCACCTTGAAGACCAACACAGTTTTTATTCAAGGTACCAGCTCTGGTGCGCAGGGACGCCTCCTCAGATAGCTGAAGAAGTCTCTGGAGACGTGTTCCTGCTTACACCCAGAATAGAACTCCGTTGGTCTTGAAGGTGCCGCTGGACTCACACACTTCGTTCTGGAGAAAATGGTTTCAGGGGATAAGCTTTCAAAAGTCTTTCAGAAGCTTTCAGAACCAGACTTTCAGGGGACAAGTCAAAGCTCCGTTTGTCAAAAACGAGGAGGAGGAGGAGGAGAAGAGGAGGAGGAGGAGGAGGAGAGGAGGAGGAGGGGGAGGAGGAAGAGAAGAAGAGGAGGAGGAGGAGGAGAAGAAGAAGAAGAAGAGGGGGAGGAGGCAGAGGAGGAGGAGGAGGAAGAGAAGAAGAAGAAGAGGAGGAGGAGAAGAGGAGGAGGAGAAGAAGAAGAAGAGGAGGAGGAGGCGGAGGCGGAGGAGGAGGAGGAGAAGAAGAAGAAGAGGAGGAGGAGGAAGTTGGATTTATACCCTGCCCTTCACAACCCAAAGGCGTCTCAGAGCAGCTTACAATCTCCTTCCCTTCCCCTCCCCACAGCAGACCCCCTGTGAGGTAGGTGGGGCTGAGAGAGCTCTCTCGAGGACCGCCCTTGACACGACAGCTCTGAAAGAACTTGTGACTGACCCCAGGTCACACCGGCAGCTACATGTGGAGGAGTGGGGAACCAAAACCGGCTCTCCCAGTTTAGAGTCCACGCTCTTGAGCCACTACACCAAACCGGAAATCCCGGAGCTGTTCTCCCCCAGGCAGAAGGTGGGAGGGATGTTGCGAAGAAGGGAGTCAGGATGCAAAGGGACGATGCAGAATGGAATTCTGCGAGCTGATTACAGAGCAGAATGGAATTCTGCGAGCCGATGGAATCCCGCATTGTACCTTTGCATTCCGACTCCCTCTTTGCAGCCCCCCTCCCCTCTTCTAACTGAGATAGAAGGACTCAGAGATCTCCGTTTCTACTTGTGTCTGACGAAGGGGGCTTTGACTCTCGGAAGGTCACACCCTGAAACTCTGGTTGGTCTCTAAGGTGCTACTGAATCTGTTTTACTGCAGACCGACGCAGCTACCTTGTGAAACAATCTGGAGAAAACAGCTGCTTTGGAGGGTGGACTCTGTGGCATTATAGCCCCCTGAGGTCTGCCCCAAAATCTCCAGGGATTTCCCAAGCCAGTGTTGGCAACCCAATCTTGGGATTGGAATCCCAAACACAAACGGGACACGATCCGTGTGGGATGGGGCCTAGGAAGGCTGGGCAGCCTCGTTTCCAAAGCTCCACTCTGCTCGGAAACCCTCAAGAGCCCCGTCGCCTCGTCTGTCATACCGGGAGGGGAGCAAGACTGGCCGACCCAACAGGGATGTTGTAAGGATCAAAGTTCCCTCTAAGCTGTGGAGTCTTGGGAGCAAAAATTCTACTTTGTGAGCTACTGGCATTCAAGTCCTGAGTGAGCGATTTGGCTGCTGCATAAATTAGTTTGCTCTGGAGCCACCCTTCCTGAACGAAGTCAGAAAAGTGTGAGCTGGAGGCTAAGAATCTGTGAGCTCGCTCACAGTAACTCAGCTTAGAGGGAGCACTGGTAAGGATGCGGGAGTTAATCTCGCGAAGGAGCTCTGGCCAGGGGAGGCAGAACCGTTCCACTGACGGTGACATTTCCCTCTGGTGCAAGGACAGGGTACTTCTCTCCGTGCTTCTGGGACCCTGTGAGCAGGGTCTAATCACTGGGTCCAATCCAGGGTCTAATCACAGGGTCCAATCCAGGGTCTAATCACAGGGTCCAATCCAGGGTCTAATCACAGGGTCCAATCCAGGGTCTAATCACAGGGTCCAATCCAGGGCCTAATCACAGGGTCCAATCCAGGGTCTAATCACTGTGTCCAATCCAGGGTCTAATCACTGGGTCCAATCCAGGGTCTAATCACTGGGTCCAGTCCAGGGTCTAATCACTGGGTCCAATCCAGGGTCTAATCACAGGGTCCAATCCAAAGCGTGGCATGTCAATTACTAGGACATTATTATTGGACATCCTTGGGGCGTTGCAGAAGCCCAGGTTTCCGTTCCGTAAGACTTCGGCTCACGTTCGTTCCGTTTCCTAGGCCACAATGCTGCGGTTCTCACCCCAGGTCCAGGAGATTCTGTTTTGGCGAGGCCGATCTCGCAAAGCGGGAGGCCCGCTGGGCACATGGAAACGTCTTGTTAGCGAAAACCGAAAGCAGATGTGTGTGCCTGTTCCTGGAAGAGAAGGCAGATGAGGTGATGTTCCAATTAGGGCCGTGAGTCATGCAGGCCAGGCGATGGAGATCTGAAAAAGTCCCGTCTTGCCACAGTGCTGGATGCTGGGCCTGATTTTCAGGCGACCCCGCGATCAGGGCGTCTGAGCCAAAGCCTGGCTTTCCTCCCTCCCAGTGTGAAATCTAATCTTTCGGTTTGGCCTTTGTTCTGCCAATATCGTCAGAAAACTAGGGTAAACTACCCCAGCATGGAAGATGCTATGGTAAAGAGAGGATATTTTGTACCGGACCTGAGCAGTGCAGTCTCCGAGTTGCCAGATCCAATTAAAATGCTGGTTCAATACACACTTTGTGGAACCTCAGCTGCTAGATCCAGTTATAACGCCGGTTTAATATACGTTTTGCTGAATCTCAGCTGCTAGATGAACCTCAGCTGCTAGATCCAATTATAATGCTGGTTTAATATACACTTTGCTGAACCTCAGCTACTAGATGAACCTAAGCTGCTATATCCAATTATGATGCTGGTTTAATATACACTTTGCTGAACCTCAGCTGCTAGATGAACCTCAGCTGCAACCTCAGCTGCTAGGTCCAATTATGATGCTGGTTTAACATACACTTTGCTGAACCTCAGCTGCTAGATGGACAGCTCTGGTCTGGCACAGCTTGTACCTCACCAAGCGGAATGCATCCCACTGACCATCTGTTAGCTGCCTATTCATGCCACAGGAGAGTCCCTCAGCCTTCCCTCACAGGGCTTGGTCTCCAGGCCCCTGGGAAAGAAAATCCACTTAGGTACCCAGAGACCACACAAATGCAGGGCACGACAAATGTGGAAACTGGGAAGAAAGATAGCCAGTTTGGTCTAGCGGTTAAAAATGGCGGACTCTGATCTGGGAGAACTGGGTTTGATTCCCCACTCCTCCACTTGCAGCTGCTGGATGACCTTGGGCAAGCCATAGTTCTGACACAGCTGTTCTCGAAAAAGAGCAGTTTCTCTCCGAGCTCTCTCAGTCCCACCTACCTCACAGGATATCTGTTGTGGGGAGGGGAAAGGAAAGGGATTGGAAGAAGAAGAAGAAGAAGAAGAAGAAGAAGAAGAAGAAGAAGAAGAAGAAGAAGAAGAGATTGGATTTATACCCCGCCCTTCACTTGGAGTCTCAGAGCGGCTTACAAACTCCTTTCTCTTCCCTTCCCCACAACAGACACCCTGTGAGGTAGGTGGGGCTGAGAGAGCCCTGACAGAAACTGCTCTTTTTCAAGAACAGCTGTGCCAGAGCTTGTGACTGACCTAAGGTCACATCAGCAGGTGCAAGTGGAGGAGTGGGGATTCAAACCCGGTTCTCCCAGATTAGAGTCCGCGCACTTAGCCACTACACCAAACTGGCACTACACCAAGCTGCTCTGAGTGACGACTTCTTCTTCTTCTTCTTCTTCTTCTTCTTCTTCTTCTTCTTCTTCTTCTTCTTCTTCTTCTTCTTCTTCTTCTCCTTCTCCTTCTCCTTCTCCTTCTCCTTCTCCTCCTCCTCCTCCTCCTCCTCCCCCTCTCTGATGGTCCCAACTTCATACTAGGCAGGATCTCTGAACATCCGTGCCTCTAAAAGGACTCTCTGGAGGACTTTCCTGGTCCACTGGATGCTTTGCTGAAGCAGACGGAGGAAACGTGATCTAGACTAGCCTGAGGGCGTGCAAGAGAGGGCCTTCTCCCAATCAGAGGTTTGGGGTGAAGGTTTCAATTCATCACGGCTCTCCCCTCCTCTCTTTTATCCTCACAACAGCCCTGTGGGGTAGGCCATGCTGAGAAACGGGGGTGGGGGGTGAGAGCACGACTGGCCCACGATCGCCCAGTGAACTCTGAGGCTGGCTGAACGGGCATCTGAAACTCTCTCTCCAGTCCTTGTCGTCTCCACGTCACTATGGCCCCTATTCTAGCGTTTGGGCCTTCCTATATTTCCGTGGTAGAAGACGGGTCGCCGGCTCTGGGTGAGGAAATTCCTAGAGATCTGAGGGTGGAGTCCCAGGAGGGCAGGCTTTGGGGAGAGAAGGGACCACAGTGGGGCACAATGCCGTAGAGCCCACCCATTCCAAAGCAGCCAGTTTCTCCAGGGGAACTGATCTCTTGTCGTCTGGAGAGCAGTTGTAAGGGCGGGAGGTCTCCGGGCCTCACCACAGGGTTGCCAGCTCTGGGTTGGGAAATACCTGGAGATTTTGGGGGGTGGAGCCTGGGGAGGGCAGGGCTTGAGGAGGGGAGGGAGGTCAGGGCGGGAAGGATGCCGTGGAGTCTACCCCTCCAAAGCAGCCATTTTCTCCAGGAGAACGGATCTCTGTTGTCTGGAGATCCAGACAGCTTGATGTAGTGGTTAAGAGCGGCGGGACTCTAATCTGGGAGAACCTTGGGTCAGTCACAGCTCTCTCAGAACTCTCTCGGCCCCACCTACCCCACAAGGTACCTGAGAGCCAGTTTGGTGTAGTGGTTAAGTGCGTGGGCTCTAATCTGGGAGAACCGGGTTTGATTCCCCCACTCCTCCGCTTGCAGCTGCTGGATGACCTCGGGCAAGCCATAGTTCTGTTCTGGAAAGAGCTCTCTCAGCCCCACCTCCCTCACAGGGTGTCTGTGGTGGGGAGAGGGAAGGGAAAGGAGATTGTAAACTGCTCTAAGACTCCGAGTGAAAGGGTATAAATCCAATCTCCTCTTCCTCCTCCTTCTTCCAGGGAGAGGAAGGGAAAGGAGATTGTAAGCCGCTCCGAGACTCTTTCAGGTCGTGATGAGCAGGGTATAAAACCAACTCGTCTTCTTCTTCATTCTAAGAGCAGGAGATCTCCAGATACCACCTGGAGGCTGGCAACCCCACTCCGCCTGGAGGCTGGCAACCCGAGGCCACAGGGACAGGCCCACAGCATCTTGCCCAGAGTCCAGAGAGGGGGCGGTCTGGCCACACACTGCCAAACTCCCGCCAACCGGGCGACGGCAGCAAATCTCTCGCCTGCCTCGTCCCTCAGCTGCCGGCCAAGGAGGAAACGCCTGGGAGCGGGAAGTCTTCCTGAAGGTTCATCGTGTCGCGGCCCAAAGGTCACCATCAGCAGCACAACAGGAAGCCGAGGGCCGCTCCTGCGCTTCCACGGCCGGGAACTGCGCAGAGGGCCCTGCCGAGAACGCCGCCGCAGCCGCCCTGGCCTTCGCCCCCCTCGCCGGTCCTCCTCGCCGGGGCAGCGGTCAAGAAGCTGTCAATGGAAGCCAGACGGGAGCCGGAGAGCAGCCCCCGCTGTCCCCGGGCAGGAAGATGGTGTGACGAGAGAGCCTGCTTGGCATGGCGCTGAACCGTAAGTGCCGGGCACCTCGAGGTGCTCCCAAAGGCCTGGGGGGTCTGGGGGGAGGGAGGCTGGGCTCCTCGGGGACTTGAAGAAGTGCCTGGCCTCACCCCGTCCCTTGGCACCTCCGTTTGCATGGAATTACCCCGTGAGTGATTAAAATGTGGGATTCCCTGCCAGAGGATGTCATGATGGCCACAGGCATGGACAGCTTTAAAAGGGGATTAGAGAGATGCAATGCAAAAGGAGCTGCGGTGGCTCAGGTGGTTCAGACGCTGAACTGCAGGCTGTGGAAGGTCAGTAGTTCAGCAGTTCGAGACCCGGGTGCCGGATGACGGAGTGAGCTCCCGTCTCTAGTTCCAGCTCCTGTCAACCTAGCAGTTCGAAAGCAAGAAATTGCAAGTAGATAAATAGGTACCACTTCGGTGGGAAGGGAACAGCGTTCCGTGCGCCTTGGTATTTAGAAATGCCGGCCACGTGACCACGGAAACGTCTTCGGACAGCGCTGGCTCTTTGGCTTGGAAACGGAGATGAGCACCGCAACCCTAGAGTCGGGTTCGACTGGCTTTCGAGCAAGGGAACCTTTACCTTTACCTAGAGAGATGCAGAGAAGAGAGGTCTGCCAGTGGCTATTTGTCGTCATGCCTAAGGGAACCTCCATGTTCAGGGGCAGTCAACCTCTGAATCCCAGAGGGAAGAGGGAACATCAGGGAAGGCCTAGGCCTCTGTGCCCTGTTGTTGGTCCTGCAGAGGAATTGGTTGGCCACTGTGTGAGACTGGATGCTGGACTAGAGGGACCACTGGTCTGATCCAGCAGGGCTCTTCTGATGTTCTCATGAAGGCCTCGGCCTCTGTGCCCTCTTGTTTGCTCTCCAGAGGAACTGGTTGGCCACTCTGTGAGACAAGATGCTGGACTAGATGGACCACTGGTCTGATCCAGCAGGGCTCTTCTGAGGTTCTTATGAAGGCCTCGGCCTCTGTGCCCTGTTGTTGGCCCTCCAGAGGACCTGGTTGGTCACTGTGTGGGGCAGGAGGCTGGACTAGATGGACCACTGGTCTGATCCAGCAGGGCTCTTCTGAGGTTCTTATGAAGGCCTTGGCCTCTCTGCCCTCTTGTTTGCTCTCCAGAGGAACTGGTTGGCCACTCTGTGAGACAGGATGCTGGAGTAGATGGACCACTGGTCTGATCCAGCAGGGCTCTTCTGAGGTTCTTATGAAGGCCTCGGCCTCTGTGCCCTGTTGTTGGCCCTCCAGAGGACCTGGTTGGTCACTGTGTGGGGCAGGAGGCTGGACTAGATGGACCACTGGTCTGATCCAGCAGGGCTCTTCTGAGGTTCTTATGAAGGCCTCGGCCTCTGTGCCCTGTTGTTTGCTCTCCAGAGGAACTGGTTGGCCACTCTGTGAGACAGGATGCTGGACTAGATGGACCACTGGTCTGATCCAGCTGGGCTCTTCTGAGGTTCTTATGAAGGCCTCGGCCTCTGTGCCCTGTTGTTGGCCCTCCAGAGGACCTGGTTGGTCACTGTGTGGGGCAGGAGGCTGGACTAGATGGACCACTGGTCTGATCCAGCAGGGCTCTTCTGAGGTTCTTATGAAGGCCTCGGCCTCTCTGCCCTCTTGTTTGCTCTCCAGAGGAACTGGTTGGCCACTCTGTGAGACAGGATGCTGGACTAGATGGACCACTGGTCTGATCCAGCAGGGCTCTTCTGAGGTTTTTATGAAGGCCTCGGCCTCTGTGCCCTCTTGTTTGCTCTCCAGAGGAACTGGTTGGCCACTCTGTGAGACAGGATGCTGGACTAGATGGACCACTGGTCTGATCCAGCAGGGCTCTTCTGAGGTTCTTATGAAGGCCTCGGCCTCTGTGCCCTGTTGTTGGCCCTCCAGAGGACCTGGTTGGTCACTGTGTGGGGCAGGAGGCTGGACTAGATGGACCACTGGTCTGATCCAGCAGGGCTCTTCTGAGGTTCTTATGAAGGCCTCGGCCTCTGTGCCCTGTTGTTGGCCCTCCAGAGGACCTGGTTGGTCACTGTGTGGGGCAGGAGGCTGGACTAGATGGACCACTGGTCTGATCCAGCAGGGCTCTTCTGAGGTTCTTATGAAGGCCTCGGCCTCTGTGCCCTGTTGTTGGCCCTCCAGAGGAGGTTGGTCACTGTGTGGGGCAGGAGGCTGGACTAGATGGACCACTGGTCTGATCCAGCAGGGCTCTTCTGAGGTTCTTATGAAGGCCTCGGCCTCTGTGCCCTGTTGTTGGCCCTCCAGAGGACCTGGTTGGTCACTGTGTGGGGCAGGAGGCTGGACTAGATGGACCACTGGTCTGACCCAGCAGGGCTCTTCTGAGGTTCTTATGAAGGCCTCGGCCTCTCTGCCCTGTTGTCGGCCCTCTAGAAGAACTGGTTGGCCACCATGTGAGGCAGGATGAACCACTGGTCTGATCCAGCCGGGTTCTTCTTAGGTTCCTTCCCGCTAGTCCCAGGAATGCGAGGGTTGGTGGAGGGGAGTGAAAGGTATGGTCTGGAATGAGGCGTCTGGCACCAGCAGAGTGAGGCTGAACAGGAGCCAGAATAGCGTTATTTGTGGGGGTTACCAGCTCTGGGTTGGGAGACTCCTGGAGATTTGGGGGAGGATTCTGGGAAGGGCAGGGTTTGGAGAAAGGAGGGACCTTGGTAGGGTGTAATGTCTTAGAGTCCACTCTCCAATGCAGACATCCTCTCCTGGGGAATTGATCCTTGTCATCTGGAGTTTGGCTGAAATTCCAGAAGGCCCAGACTGGAAGTTGGTAACCCTAGGCATCCAGGTATGCAGCCATTTCGGTGTAGTGGTTAAGTGAGCGGACTCTAATCTGGGAGAACCGGGTTTGATTCCCCACCCCTCCACTTGCAGCTGCTGGATGACCTGGGGCAAGCCATAGTTCTGTCAGAGCTGTCCTTGAAAAAGAGCAGTTTCCATCAGAGCTCTCTCAGCCCCACCGACCTCACAGGGTGTCTGTTGTGGGGAGGGGAAGGGAAAGGAGGTTGT
Organism: Gekko gecko; assembly: GCA_029375565.1. Taxonomy (NCBI): domain Eukaryota; kingdom Metazoa; phylum Chordata; class Lepidosauria; order Squamata; family Gekkonidae; genus Gekko; species Gekko gecko. Next base: position 245,735,555 of record JAPDNY010000003.1, on the reverse strand, counting down.
AAGCCGCTCTGAGACTCCGAGTGAAGGGTGGGGTATAAATCCAATCTCCTCCTCCTCCTCGTCTTCTTCTTCTCTAGGACCCGATTTATGCTAAATCCCAGTTTTTGATGAAGGGCTGGCCCCTCACGAAGTGGGTTTTTTAACAACAGGGTGGCATGAATTAGGTGACTCTGCCCCATCGGGTGCCAGGCTGCTGTTCCCTCAGTTCTGGAGGAATCCAGGCCTACTTATTAGAGTGGGTTGGAACCCGTTTCTGCTACAGGAGTGTTCTACATAGAAATGACAACATCTAGTCCAGTCGATTAGATTTACTGGTTTAAAAGCCTGTGTTCCCTTCAAAAGGCCGCCTAATGGCTTGGCCAGGTTTTTGGTTTTGTTTTAAAGATAGGATTCTTTGGAATGCAAGAATTCCCAGTCCCCTTGGATGGCATGCCTTCCTGTAAGAGAGTCATTTCCTAACTTTCCCAAAGAGAAAGGGATGCTTCTTTTTTAGGAAAGGACCTCATGCAACAGCATCTGAGATGAAGAAGAAGAAGAAGAAGAAGAAGAAGAAGAAGAAGAAGAAGAAGAAGAAGAAGCCCCACCTGGAGGCTGGCAGTTTGGTGTAGTAGTTAGGAGAACGGATTCTAATCTAGGAGAACTGGGTTTGATTCCCCACTCCTCCACATGCAGCTGCCGGTGTGACCTTGGGTTAGTCACAAGTTCTCTCAGAGCTGTTCTCTCAAGGGCAGTTCTCCAGAGAGCTCTCTCAGCCCCACCTACCGCACAGGGTGTCTGTTGTGGGGCAGGGAAGGAGATTGTAAGATGCTCTGAGACTCCTTTGGGTAGTGAAGGGGAGTATAAATCCAATCTCCTCCTCCTCCTCCTTCTTGTCTTCAGTTTCAAGGAGCAAAATGTTCTTTGGGGGAAAAGTTTCAGCTGTGCATTCCCCTCTCCACCCACCAGATGGCACCCTTTGTCTTCGCTAGGTTCCACCCCATGACATTTAAGCCCTGCCCCTTATTCCGCTAAGCTCCGCCCTTCAGCTCCAAGGCCCCACCTCCCTCTTGCATCTCAAGACCTGAACCTCAGGAGACCTGGTGATTGTCCTTCATGGGTGTGGCCCTCTTCCTGCCCCGCACGCCTCCAGTAAGTAGGAACTAGGAAGCAGATCTGCAGAGCTGTCTTCGTGGGTGCCTTGAACTCGGCCGCCTCCCTTCCTCCTCCCTCCCCAGGGCTGCTGCTCTTCATCGCATTCTTACTCCACATCAGATTGTCCAGAATGAGTCCTGCACGGCTGATATGCGACAGGCGGCTAATCCAGAAGTACATCACCGAAGCCACGGACATGGAAGAACAAACGGTAAGGCCAGGGGAGAGCAACGAACAGCCACTCACCTCGTTCAGATAACATAGGCCATCCTAGATAGCCTCTCCTTCTGCAGAGAGCATGGTGTTCTGGCCACAGGCTTTAAAAGGGGATTAAACAGATTCATGGAGGATATCAGTGGCTGCTAGCCATGGTGACTAAAGGGAACCTCCATGTTCAAAAGCAGCCAACCTTTGAATCCCAGAGCCAGGAGGCAACATCAGGGGAAGGCTGAGGCTTCCTGTGCTCTATGGTTGGGCCTCCAGAGGAACTGGTTAGCCACTGTGTGAGACAGGATGCTGGACTAGAGGGACTGCTGGTCTGATCCAGCTGGGCTCTTCTGAGGTTCTTATGAAGTCCTCGGCCTCTATGCCCTGTTGCTGGCCCTCCAGAGGAACTGGCTGGCCCCTGTGTGAGACAGGATGCTGGACTGGATGGACCACTGGTCTGATCCAGCTGGGCTCTTCTGAGGTTCTTATGAAGTCCTCGGCCTCTATGCCCTGTTGCTGGCCCTCCAGAGGAACTGGCTGGCCCCTGTGTGAGACAGGATGCTGGACTGGATGGACCACTGGTCTGATCCAGCTGGGCTCTTCTGAGGTTCTTATGAAGTCCTCGGCCTCTATGCCCTGTTGCTGGCCCTCCAGAGGAACTGGCTGGCCCCTGTGTGAGACAGGATGCTGGACTGGATGGACCACTGGTCTGATCCAGCTGGGCTCTTCTGAGGTTCTTATGAAGTCCTCGGCCTCTATGCCCTGTTGCTGGCCCTCCAGAGGAACTGGCTGGCCCCTGTGTGAGACAGGATGCTGGACTGGATGGACCACTAGTCTGATCCAGCTGGGCTCTTCTGAGGTTCTTATGAAGTCCTCGGCCTCTATGCCCTGTTGCTGGCCCTCCAGAGGAACTGGCTGGCCCCTGTGTGAGACAGGATGCTGGACTGGATGGACCACTGGTCTGATCCAGCTGGGCTCTTCTGAGGTTCTTATGAAGTCCTCGGCCTCTATGCCCTGTTGCTGGCCCTCCAGAGGAACTGGCTGGCCCCTGTGTGAGACAGGATGCTGGACTGGATGGACCACTGGTCTGATCCAGCTGGGCTCTTCTGAGGTTCTTATGAAGTCCTCGGCCTCTATGCCCTGTTGCTGGCCCTCCAGAGGAACTGGCTGGCCCCTGTGTGAGACAGGATGCTGGACTGGATGGACCACTAGTCTGATCCAGCAGGGCTCTTCTGAGGTTCTTATGAAGTCCTCGGCCTCTATGCCCTGTTGCTGGCCCTCCAGAGGAACTGGCTGGCCCCTGTGTGAGACAGGATGCTGGACTGGATGGACCACTGGTCTGATCCAGCTGGGCTCTTCTGAGGTTCTTATGAAGTCCTCGGCCTCTATGCCCTGTTGCTGGCCCTCCAGAGGAACTGGCTGGCCCCTGTGTGAGACAGGATGCTGGACTGGATGGACCACTAGTCTGATCCAGCAGGGCTCTTCTGAGGTTCTTATGAAGTCCTCGGCCTCTATGCCCTGTTGCTGGCCCTCCAGAGGAACAGGCTGGCCCCTGTGTGAGACAGGATGCTGGACTGGATGGACCACTGGTCTGATCCAGCTGGGCTCTTCTGAGGTTCTTATGAAGTCCTCGGCCTCTATGCCCTGTTGCTGGCCCTCCAGAGGAACTGGCTGGCCCCTGTGTGGGACAGGATGCTGGACTGGATGGACCACTGGTCTGATCCAGCTGGGCTCTTCTGAGGTTCTTATGAAGGCCTCGGCCTCTATGCCCTGTTGCTGGCCCTCCAGAGGAACTGGCTGGCCCCTGTGTGAGACAGGATGCTGGACTGGATGGACCACTGGTCTGATCCAGCTGGGCTCTTCTGAGGTTCTTATGAAGGCCTCGGACTCTATGCCCTGTTGCTGGCCCTCCAGAGGAACTGGCTGGCCCCTGTGTGAGACAGGATGCTGGACTGGATGGACCACTGGTCTGATCCAGCTGGGCTCTTCTGAGGTTCTTATGAAGTCCTCGGCCTCTATGCCCTGTTGCTGGCCCTCCAGAGGAACTGGCTGGCCCCTGTGTGAGACAGGATGCTGGACTGGATGGACCACTAGTCTGATCCAGCTGGGCTCTTCTGAGGTTCTTATGAAGTCCTCGGCCTCTATGCCCTGTTGCTGGCCCTCCAGAGGAACTGGCTGGCCCCTGTGTGAGACAGGATGCTGGACTGGATGGACCACTGGTCTGATCCAGCTGGGCTCTTCTGAGGTTCTTATGAAGTCCTCGGCCTCTATGCCCTGTTGCTGGCCCTCCAGAGGAACTGGCTGGCCCCTGTGTGAGACAGGATGCTGGACTGGATGGACCACTGGTCTGATCCAGCTGGGCTCTTCTGAGGTTCTTATGAAGTCCTCGGCCTCTATGCCCTGTTGCTGGCCCTCCAGAGGAACTGGCTGGCCCCTGTGTGAGACAGGATGCTGGACTGGATGGACCACTGGTCTGATCCAGCTGGGCTCTTCTGAGGTTCTTATGAAGTCCTCGGCCTCTATGCCCTGTTGCTGGCCCTCCAGAGGAACTGGCTGGCCCCTGTGTGAGACAGGATGCTGGACTGGATGGACCACTGGTCTGATCCAGCTGGGCTCTTCTGAGGTTCTTATGAAGGCCTCGGCCTCTATGCCCTGTTGCTGGCCCTCCAGAGGAACTGGCTGGCCCCTGTGTGAGACAGGATGCTGGACTGGATGGACCACTGGTCTGATCCAGCTGGGCTCTCCTGAGGTTCTTATGAAGGCCTCGGCCTCTATGCCCTGTTGCTGGCCCTCCAGAGGAACTGGCTGGCCCCTGTGTGAGACAGGATGCTGGACTGGATGGACCACTGGTCTGATCCAGCTGGGCTCTTCTGAGGTTCTTATGAAGTCCTCGGCCTCTATGCCCTGTTGCTGGCCCTCCAGAGGAACTGGCTGGCCCCTGTGTGAGACAGGATGCTGGACTGGATGGACCACTGGTCTGATCCAGCTGGGCTCTTCTGAGGTTCTTATGAAGGCCTCGGCCTCTATGCCCTGTTGCTGGCCCTCCAGAGGAACTGGCTGGCCCCTGTGTGAGACAGGATGCTGGACTGGATGGACCACTAGTCTGATCCAGCAGGGCTCTTCTGAGGTTCTTATGAAGTCCTCGGCCTCTATGCCCTGTTGCTGGCCCTCCAGAGGAACTGGCTGGCCCCTGTGTGAGACAGGATGCTGGACTGGATGGACCACTGGTCTGATCCAGCTGGGCTCTTCTGAGGTTCTTATGAAGGCCTCGGCCTCTATGCCCTGTTGCTGGCCCTCCAGAGGAACTGGCTGGCCCCTGTGTGAGACAGGATGCTGGACTGGATGGACCACTGGTCTGATCCAGCTGGGCTCTCCTGAGGTTCTTATGAAGGCCTCGGCCTCTATGCCCTGTTGCTGGCCCTCCAGAGGAACTGGCTGGCCCCTGTGTGAGACAGGATGCTGGACTGGATGGACCACTGGTCTGATCCAGCTGGGCTCTTCTGAGGTTCTTATGAAGTCCTCGGCCTCTATGCCCTGTTGCTGGCCCTCCAGAGGAACTGGCTGGCCCCTGTGTGAGACAGGATGCTGGACTGGATGGACCACTGGTCTGATCCAGCTGGGCTCTTCTGAGGTTCTTATGAAGGCCTCGGCCTCTATGCCCTGTTGCTGGCCCTCCAGAGGAACTGGCTGGCCCCTGTGTGAGACAGGATGCTGGACTGGATGGACCACTAGTCTGATCCAGCAGGGCTCTTCTGAGGTTCTTATGAAGTCCTCGGCCTCTATGCCCTGTTGCTGGCCCTCCAGAGGAACTGGCTGGCCCCTGTGTGAGACAGGATGCTGGACTGGATGGACCACTGGTCTGATCCAGCTGGGCTCTTCTGAGGTTCTTATGAAGTCCTCGGCCTCTATGCCCTGTTGCTGGCCCTCCAGAGGAACTGGCTGGCCCCTGTGTGAGACAGGATGCTGGACTGGATGGACCACTGGTCTGATCCAGCTGGGCTCTTCTGAGGTTCTTATGAAGTCCTCGGCCTCTATGCCCTGTTGCTGGCCCTCCAGAGGAACTGGCTGGCCCCTGTGTGAGACAGGATGCTGGACTGGATGGACCACTGGTCTGATCCAGCTGGGCTCTTCTGAGGTTCTTATGAAGTCCTCGGCCTCTATGCCCTGTTGCTGGCCCTCCAGAGGAACTGGCTGGCCCCTGTGTGAGACAGGATGCTGGACTGGATGGACCACTGGTCTGATCCAGCTGGGCTCTTCTGAGGTTCTTATGAAGTCCTCGGCCTCTATGCCCTGTTGCTGGCCCTCCAGAGGAACTGGCTGGCCCCTGTGTGAGACAGGATGCTGGACTGGATGGACCACTGGTCTGATCCAGCTGGGCTCTTCTGAGGTTCTTATGAAGGCCTCGGCCTCTATGCCCTGTTGCTGGCCCTCCAGAGGAACTGGCTGGCCCCTGTGTGAGACAGGATGCTGGACTGGATGGACCACTGGTCTGATCCAGCTGGGCTCTCCTGAGGTTCTTATGAAGGCCTCGGCCTCTATGCCCTGTTGCTGGCCCTCCAGAGGAACTGGCTGGCCCCTGTGTGAGACAGGATGCTGGACTGGATGGACCACTGGTCTGATCCAGCTGGGCTCTTCTGAGGTTCTTATGAAGTCCTCGGCCTCTATGCCCTGTTGCTGGCCCTCCAGAGGAACTGGCTGGCCCCTGTGTGAGACAGGATGCTGGACTGGATGGACCACTGGTCTGATCCAGCTGGGCTCTTCTGAGGTTCTTATGAAGTCCTCGGCCTCTATGCCCTGTTGCTGGCCCTCCAGAGGAACTGGCTGGCCCCTGTGTGAGACAGGATGCTGGACTGGATGGACCACTAGTCTGATCCAGCAGGGCTCTTCTGAGGTTCTTATGAAGTCCTCGGCCTCTATGCCCTGTTGCTGGCCCTCCAGAGGAACTGGCTGGCCCCTGTGTGAGACAGGATGCTGGACTGGATGGACCACTGGTCTGATCCAGCTGGGCTCTTCTGAGGTTCTTATGAAGTCCTCGGCCTCTATGCCCTGTTGCTGGCCCTCCAGAGGAACTGGCTGGCCCCTGTGTGAGACAGGATGCTGGACTGGATGGACCACTGGTCTGATCCAGCTGGGCTCTTCTGAGGTTCTTATGAAGGCCTCGGCCTCTATGCCCTGTTGCTGGCCCTCCAGAGGAACTGGCTGGCCCCTGTGTGAGACAGGATGCTGGACTGGATGGACCACTAGTCTGATCCAGCAGGGCTCTTCTGAGGTTCTTATGAAGTCCTCGGCCTCTATGCCCTGTTGCTGGCCCTCCAGAGGAACTGGCTGGCCCCTGTGTGAGACAGGATGCTGGACTGGATGGACCACTGGTCTGATCCAGCTGGGCTCTTCTGAGGTTCTTATGAAGGCCTCGGCCTCTATGCCCTGTTGCTGGCCCTCCAGAGGAACTGGCTGGCCCCTGTGTGAGACAGGATGCTGGACTGGATGGACCACTGGTCTGATCCAGCTGGGCTCTTCTGAGGTTCTTATGAAGGCCTCGGCCTCTATGCCCTGTTGCTGGCCCTCCAGAGGAACTGGCTGGCCCCTGTGTGAGACAGGATGCTGGGCTAGCTGGACCACTGGCCTGATCCAGCAGGGCTCTTCTGATGTTCTTTTCTTTTAGGATTCTCTCCAATAGTTGTGTCGTGGGAGAGTGGTCATCCCTGTCCTCCTCATGCCAAGCATCACTGTGTCAATTCTACTATATTTTGTAGGAACTAACTCCCAGGTTTGCACTCATAGATGAATTGACATACACAAATATGCATTATCCTGGCAGTCTTCTGAGTCAACTCAATGCAAATCCAACATTTGCTGTTCTGTATTCTCTATGATCCAGGAGGTCTGAAAAATGACACATGGGGCTCTTGCACATTCTCATTTTTGTTGCTTGTGTGTTCCTATTGCTTCGCTTTTCCTTTCTGCATGTGTGGTGCTCCTTCTAGTGGTCAATTGGATATTACATCTCTGAATGTCCAGCATAAAAACCTGCCACTTTTTATGCCAGATATATGGCAATATAATATCAAATTGGCCACTAGAGGGAGCAACACACATGCAGAAAAGAAGAACTGCCCCCAAAGAAATAGCAACAAAAATAACTGTGTGGAAGAGCCATGGAGTTCTTTAAGTTGAGTTTGCAGGTGTATGTGTGAATGTGGGGGTAGATGGTCCTCAGTAGGGCTGCCAACCTCCAGGTGGGAGCCAAAAATGAGAGATCATGGGAGGAAGTGGAATTCCAAAAACAACATCCGTGACAAAACTAACGAAGAGTCAATAAAGATAAGCTGCAAAAACATTTACTGTAGTAATTCTGTAGAAAATTTTCTTCTATTATCGCTCACATGCTAACGAATACTGTGCAATGTAAACAATTCGTTTCACAATACCTGCTTCATCTGAGCGTGTAGCAATCCCAATTCTTAGCACTAAAAGGAAGAAGATACACATTCAGTTATGCATTCAATTATAAATGTAGTTTAAAGAATCATAATAAACCATTACACTCAAAACTGTCACTTACATTGCTACTTATCAACTCTTGATGGAAACATTCCATGTTGACTCTCTAATAACAGAACCCAAGGTCTTCACAATGTATTAGCTGGATTCTAGAAGCCAAACATAAAGTCTCCACTGCTAATTGATACCAGCCACGGTCTGCCTATGCAAACAGCATTTAAAGTGCTAGTGTATCCACGTACGTTTTTTTCCTGTTTATAAAAACCAAACTGTAACATGCCATCTGTATTATTACTTTCACATATTAACAGTCTATATAAACAGCAAAACCTCTTTTTATTCAGTGTCAAGCCTTACCAGCTAAGAACTGGGATTGCGACATGCTCAGATAAAGCAAATATCGTGAAACGAATTGTTTACATTGCGCAGTATTCGTTGGCGTGTGAGTGAAAGTAGAAGAAAATTTTCTACAGAATTACTACAGTAACTGTTTTTGCAACCTATCTTTGTTGACTCTTCGTTATTTTTGTCGCAGATGTTGTTTTTAGAATTCCTCGACCTCCCAGGTTTATGGTTGATCTCCAGATTACAAAGATTGGTTTTCCTGGAGAAGATGGCTGCTTTGGAGGGTGGGCTCTATGGCACTGAAGGGAGGAGCCCACTGAGGTCCCTCCTCTCCCCAAACTCCGCCCTCTGTGGGCTCCACCCCTGAATCTCCAGGAATTTCCCTACCTGGAGTTGTCAACGCTGTGCTCAAGTATTAATTCTTACCGGGCTGCGTTCACAGCGGGTTTTATATAGTTCCAGGAGGGTAGTCACACTGGTCTCCAACAGAAGAACACGATTCAAGTCTGGCAGCCCCTTAGAGGCCAGCAAGCTTTGCAGGGTATAAATTCTTGAGAGTCAAAGTTCTCTTTGCAGCCGGAAATCTTGTTGGTCTCTGAGGTATTGGGGTGGGGGGTGGGCATCCACTGGCGAGGGCAGGTCCCTGATCTTTCGCCCTTCTCTTTCCACAGCAACGTTGCGAAGCGCTCCCATTGCTCACAGAACCTGTGCAGCTCCCTCAGTGGGCTTCGCCCTCAGAGACTGGATGAGGAAGACAGTGAGTAAGGAACCAAGAACCAGGGATCTGCATTCGTTAGCTGTGGGACCAGGGCTATTTCTGGGCAGGAACGCGCAGGAACGGAGTCCCGGCTGGCTCCCGAGTTGGCCACGCCCAGCAGGAACTCATTAGCATAACAGGCCACACCCAACTGCAGAAACTCATTAGGATTGGCTACATGAGGGGTGTGTGGCCTAACATGCAAAGGAGTTCCTGCTACAAAAAAAGGCCCCTGGGTTTTGACAACAAACAAGGTAATCAGAATAAGAAGCAAAAGGTGGGTGTGGCTGGATGACCCCACTTCTGGTAGCATGGGGGTGTGGCCTAATAGGCTAATGAGCTGTGCTGTCAGGGGTGTGGCCTATTACGCTAATAATAATAATAATAATAATAATAATAATAATAATAATAATAATAATAATAATAATAATACTTTAGATTTATTGATCGCTTTTTCCCACACACTTCTGGGCTCAAAGTGATTCACAGTTACTCAGTTTTGACAATGGACTAACAATATTCATGGGGGAATAGGGGAGACAACACACATATAATTATTAAGCACACACTGTAGCCACTTGGGAGGATTTGTCTGCAGGCTGAATCAGACGTGAACCAACGGCGTTTTTTTCTTCTGCCGGCTGGCTGATGCCGTCAGGACTCGTGACGTTGCATTGTCACACTGCCACCGCCTGGCCGATTCCGCTCCACTGCAGGAAATGCCGACACAGATTTTTCACCTGCCGGCCTCACGACGCAGCAGATGTCTTCCCACAGCAGCTAACACCTCCCGAGGGGTTGGTGTGCCCACCCCTAGTGGGTGGTCCCCAATTTATCTACTCGCCGAAGCTTTCAAATCGCTGGGTGGACGATGAGCTAGGGACAAGGCTTGGCCGCGCACACCAGCGCGGGGCTAGAACTGACAAAGCTTGGCAGTTCAGATGTTATAGTTATGCAGGGGCTTTTACCCACTGCGCCACAGTTCCTGCTGTGTGGAACAATGAGATGACAAAAAGCTCATGTGCTGTAGCTGTTGTTATCACAAAACATTAGGCAAATGAGAGTACCATAGCAGGGGCTAGATGTTATTTCTTCTGTAAAGCCAGAAGAAGAAGAGGAGATTGGATTTATACCCTGCCCTTCACTCGGAGTCTCACAGCGGCTAACAATCGCCTTCCCTTCCTCTCCCCACAACAGACGCCCTGTGAGGTCGGTGGGGCCGAGAGAGCTCTTTCGAGGACTGCCCTTGAGAGAACAGCTCTGAGTGGACTCGTGACTGACCCAAGTGATGCTCCCTCTAAGCATTGGAGTCTTGTGAGCAAATATTCTACCTTATGAGCTACTGGGCCTTAAAGTTGTGAGCGAGCGATTGGGCTACCACGTAAATTAGTTTGCTCTCGAGCCATCCTTCCTGAGCCGAGACAAAGACGTGTGACCCAGAAGCTAAAAAAACTGTGAACCAGCTCACGCTGACTCAGCTTAGAGGGAACACTGGACCCAAGCTCACCCAGTTCTCCAGATTAAGAGTTCACCCAGTTCTCCAGATTAAGAGTCCGCCAGATTAAGAGTCCGCCCAGTTCTCCAGATTAAGAACCCAGTTCTCCAGATTAAGAGTCTGCCACTCTTAACTGCTACACCAAACTGGCTAGAGTGCAGGGTTGCAAAAAAAAAAAAAAAATGGAATGGGCAAGATTGATTAGGAACTGGCATTGATTAGGAATCGGGGACATGCTCCTCTCCATAAAGCAGGCGATTGACGAGACATGGCTGAAGACAAGTAAAGCCTGTGGTCATTGTTATGTATTGTGCATACATACTGAACGGCTGAGCTTTGTCCTAAACTCCTTATGAGCTAGGTATCGTAAACGGAACGTTCTGATTGGCAATTTTGCGCAATAGACCAATCAGAGCCTAGGAGAGGTTTTGGAGGGAACAACAGCTATTGGCCTTTAAGCGAGAGTTATGATTGGTTGTTAACCCACCAGGGGCGTGGTTGTGCGAGCCTGGAAAGTTCTCTCTGCTCCACTGTTTCCGTGTTGTTTTCCATCAAATTCCAGTAAAGCTGAATCACTTGTTAAGAGCCGGCTGAAGTCTCATACTTAACAGTTATGGTTGCCAACCTCTAGCTGGGGCCTGGAGAACTCCTGGAATTACACCTGGGGCAGATGCCTCCAACACTAGGGAAATTCCTGGAGATATGGGGATGGAAGTTGAAGAGGGCAGAGCTTAGGGAGGGCAGGGATCTCAGCGGAGTCTAAATGCTGTACAGTCCCTCCTCCAAAGCAGCCGCTTTCCCCAGGGGACTCGCCCCTGCCGTCTGGAGACCAGATGCGATTCCAGGAGATATCAGGCCCCACCTGGAGGTTGGCAGCCCTTAACAAGCAGGGATAGCCTTGCCAACTCTGGTTTGGGGAATTCCTGGAGATCTGTGGGCAGTGTATGGGAGAGCAGAGTTTGGAGAGGGGCAGGAGCTCCGTGTCCTGGCTTGGACGGTCCGGGCTAGCCTGGTGTCTTTAGGAATCAGAAGCTAAGCAGGGTCAGCCCCAGTTAGTCCTTGGATGGGAGACTACCAAGAAAGTCCAGGGTTGCTACGCAGAGGAAGGCAATGGCAAGCCACCTCTGTCAGGGCCTGGAAAGCCCTGTGGCAGGAGTGCTCAGACTTGCTTAACGTAAGAGCCACGCAGAATCAGATGTTTGAGAGCCGCAAAACACAAATATTACCCGCACATTTTTATTTAAAAATGTGCAGATTTGCTTTTTTATTAACATTAAGTGGGACTGCCAAAAATAAACATGAAAGGGGTAAAGGCAAAGATTGATAATGATATTTATTTGTCCAACGATATTTATTTGTTTGCTAATGGTATTTACTTGTCCGAGAGGTGGAAAGAAAGAATGAAAGAGGTGGAAAGAAAGAGAGAGAGAGAGAGAAAGAGAGAGAGAGAGAGGTGGAAAGAAAGAGAGAGAGAGAGAGAGAGAGAGAGAGAGATGGAAAGAAAGAAGGAAAGAGGTGGAAAGAGAGAGAAAGAGAGAGAGAGGTGGAAAGAAAGAAGGAAAGAGGTGGAAAGAAAGAGAGAGAGAGAAAGAGAGAGAGACAGGTGGAAAGAAAGAAGGAAAGAGGTGGAAAAAGAGAGAGAGAGAGAGAGAAAGAAAGCAAATAGATGGGAGGAAGGGAGGGAAAGCATGCCTCCCCTTCGCTTCCCCAGCTGCCCTGCCAGGAGCCGCACAATGTGTGTGAAACAGCCGCATGTGGCTCCCGAGCCACAGTTTGGCCACCCCTGCCCTATGGCTGTCCATAAGTCAGCTGTGACTGGAGAGCATTCGACACATCCCGCCCCCTTCCAAAGCAGCCATTTTCTCCGGGGGAACTGATGTCTGTGGTTTGGAGATCAGTTGTAACAGCAAGAGAGCTGTGGTGTGGGGAGCACTTTGTTCTCTTATCTCCACTCGCGGAACACCACGGGCGACCATTGACTGGCTCTCCTTTTCCCTCAGAATCAGGCCAAAGGGCAGGAAGTCCTCCACGCCCTGGGGAAGTTGGTGGACGGGGCCACAGCCGCACGAGGTGAGGTGCGTCAGGGGTGTGCCGCGGGGCCTCTGCAGCAGCTGTACGAGAGAGCCAGCGCCTTCCTCCTCCAGCTGCGGAACTTCGGGTGGCAGGTGAGAGGTCCGGAGCGGAGGGCGGCGGGGCAGGCGGCTGCTTTAAAAGGGGATTCGCCGGATTCATGGAGGACAGGTCCAGCAGTGGCTATGTGGTGAATAAAGGGAACCTCCAAGTTTTAGAGGCACTACACCTCTGAAACCCAAAGGCAGGAGGAAACATCAGGGGAAGGCCTCTCTGCTCCTGTTGTTGGCCCCTCCAGAGGACCTGGTTGGCCACTGTGTGAGACAGGAGGCTGGACCAGATGGACCCTCACTGGTCTGATCCAGCAGGGTTCTTCTAATGCTCTTATGAAGGCCTCAGCCTCTATGCCCTGTTGTTAGCCCTCCAGAGGAACTGGCTGGCCACTGTGTGAGACAGGAGGCTGGACCAGATGGACCACTGGTCTAATCCAGCAAAGCTCTTCTGATGCTCTTATGAAGGCCTCAGCCTCTATGCCCTGTTGTTAGCCCTCCAGAGGAACTGGCTGGCCACTGTGTGAGACAGGAGGCTGGACCAGATGGACCCTCACTGGTCTGATCCAGCAGGGCTCTTCTGAAGGCCTCAGCCTCTATGCCCTGTTGTTGGCCCTCCAGAGGACCTGGTTGGCCACTGTGTGAGACAGGAGGCTGGACCAGATGGACCCTCACTGGTCTGATCCAGCAGGGTTCTTCTAATGCTCTTATGAAGGCCTCAGCCTCTATGCCCTGTTGTTAGCCCTCCAGAGGAACTGGCTGGCCACTGTGTGAGACAGGAGGCTGGACTAGATGGACCCTCACTGGTCTGATCCAGCAGGGTTCTTCTAATGCTCTTATGAAGGCCTCAGCCTCTATGCCCTGTTGTTGGCCCTCCAGAGGAACTGGCTGGCCACTCTGTGAGACAGGAGGCTGGACTAGATGGACCCTCACTGGTCTGATCCAGCAGGGTTCTTCTAATGCTCTTATGAAGGCCTCAGCCTCTATGCCCTGTTGTTGGCCCTCCAGAGGAACTGGCTGGCCACTGTGTGAGACAGGAGGCTGGACTAGATGGACCCTCACTGGTCTGATCCAGCAGGGTTCTTCTAATGCTCTTATGAAGGCCTCGGCCTCTCTGCCCTGTTATTGGCCCTCCAGAGGAACTGGTTGGCCCCTGGGTGAGACAGGATGCTGGACTGGAGGGACCACTGTTCTGATCCAGCAGGGCTCTTCTGGTGCTCTTATGAAGGCCTCAGCCTCTCTGCCCTGTTGTTGGCCCTCCAGAGGAACTGGTTGGCCAGTCTTGAGACAGGATGCTGGACTGGAGGGAACCACTGGCCTGATCCAGCAGGGATTTTTCGTATATTATCTTCTTACAAGTTGAGAAATTCCTAGAGGTTTTGGGGCAGAGCCAGGAGAGGGCAGAGTTCAAGGAGGTGTGGGAGCTCATCAGGGATGCGATGCCAAGTCCACCCTCCAAAGCAGCCATTTTCTCCAGGGGAGCTGACCTCTGTTGCCTAGAGCTCACCTGTCATCCCAGATCTCGAGGCCTCAACCTGGAGTTTGGCAGCTCTGTGGCTGCAACAGAACCTCCTCCCTACTGACATGGATTGCTTTCTGGGCTGCAGAGGATTTGGGGGCGCATACGAAAGCTCACTCTCCGTTATGGTTGCCAGCTCTGGGTTGGGAAATTCCTGGAGATTTGGAGGGTGGAGCCTGGGGGAGGCGGGGGTTCAGGAAGGGGAGGTACCTCAGTGGGCTGGAATGCCAAAGAGTCCGCCCTCCAGAGCAGCCATTCTCTCTAGGGGAACTGATCTCTGTGGTCTGGAGGCCAGTTGTCATTCCAGGAGATCTCCAGCCACCGCCTGGAGCCTGGCAACCCTACTTCCTCTGCCCGTTGTCTCCGTAGCAACATCCCACTAACGCCCCCTATGCAACAGTTCCTCGTAACTGTGCATTGCAGGACTTAACCAGGAGTCACACAGATCTCCCTCTGATCCTGGGTTCGAGATTTGCTGTGGGCCAGACAGACACCCTAAGCTAGGGGGGACGGGGGGGCTCAGGTTGCCAGATCCAGGTGGGGAAACTCCTGGAGATTTGGGGACGGAGCCTGGGGAGGACAGGGACCTCAGTGGGGTACAATGCCACGGAGTCCGCCCCCAAAGCAGCCAATCTCTCCAGGGGAACTAATCTCTGTGGTCTGGAGATGGGCTGCAATTCCGGGGGATCCCCAGGTCCCACCTGGAGGCTGGTACCCCTATCCTAAGGCAGTTCCTCTTTCTCCCTCCAGGGGCAAGATGGTGGCCAGCAGCCCGACGGAGCCTCCCAGGTCACTCCCGAAAGAAACCCGAGGAGGATCTTCCAGATCTACGCCCAGCTCGTGCGAGGAAAGCTGCACTTCCTTTTTCAGGATTTGTGGAGGGACTGGTGCGCCGGAGAAGCTCCCGGGGCCGCCTAGCAACCCGTACATTGGAGCCCCTCGTGGGACCACTGAAAGCCCCCGCAGGCCGCTGGGCTGAGCCGCCGAGGGAGACGCAAGCGCTCCAGCGCGCCTTCTGCTGGCCAGGAGCGGAAGTGCAGGGCAGACGGAGCCCTGGAAGCGGAACACGGGGATCGAACCCCATGAGAAAAGCAGAGGGAAAAGAGAACCGGGCTGGTCTGGGAAGTAGCAGGAGCTACCCGTTTGTTTCAGGCAAACACTTCCGGACTAAGCTGAGCAGACCCAGTCTAGGCCTTCCCCAGATGTTGCCTCCTGGCCCCGGGATTCAGAGGCTTAGTGCCTCCAAATGTGGAGGTTACCCTAAGTTCCCAGGACTAATAGCCATTGATAGACTGATCCTCCATGAATCTATCTAAACCCCCTTTAAAGCGGTTTATTCCTGTGGCCGTCACTACAGGGAGCCAGTTTGGTGTAGTGGTTAAGTGTGCGGACTCTAATCTGGGAGAACCGGGTTCGATTCCCCACGCCTCCACTTGTGGCTGCTGGATGACCTTGGGCAAGCCACAGTTCTGTCAGAGCTGTTCTCTGAAGGACAGTTCTGGAAAGAGCTCTCTCAGCCCCGCCTACCTCACAGGGTGTCTGTTGTGGGGAGGGGAAGGGAAAGGAGTTTGTAAGCCGCTCTGAGACGCCGAGTGGAGGGCGGGGTCTACATCCAATCTCGTCTTCTATCTTCTGAGACTGATGGTTTCAGGGCACAGTTAAGAGACACACAGTCCGGTAACCCTGCTGACTAGCTGGGACTGGTCAATAGTTGGAGGGGAGACCTTCCCCAATGATACAAATTTGAATTCTGTAATGGATGAACGGCAGGCCTGCATGGTGCAGTGGTCAAAGTGTTGGATTAGGAATTAGGAGACCTTGTGGCTATTAGCCACAGGGTATAGATGGGAACTCTCAATCTGGGGCAGGTGATGCCCTCTATTCTTGGTGCTGGAGGGGCAGCAGTGGGAGGGCTTCTAGTGTCCTGGCCCCACTGCTGGACCTCCTGATGGCACGTGGTATTTTTGGCCGCTGTGTGACACAGAGTGTTGGACTAGATGGGCCATTGGCCTGATTCAACACTGGCTTCTCTTATGTTCTTATAACATACGGAGCAGAAGTCCACCGGAGTTCAAATCCCTGCTCAGCCGTGACATTCCTTTGGTGACTTTGGACCAGTCTCCCTCCAGCTACGCTACCTCACAGGGTTGTCATGAAAATACAGTGGAGGCGCGGAAGATACACAATTTTGAGCTCCTTCAAGGAAGAGGGCAGGACAGGCATTAATTCTGGGAGCTTGCTGCAGAGACGACCTTGGCCAGCAGGGTGCAGGACGGAAATGTTACCACGTATAAAATGGCACCGTGGCGATTGAAGATGACTTAAAAGTATGAGCCTTTTTTTTAAAAATGCAAGCAAAATACACACTGAATCCACACTTAGATACATGTGGGGAGCCTTCATTTGAAATCCATCCATGCTACTAGGGTTTGCCAGCTCCGGGTTCAGAAATACCTGGAGGTTTGAGGGCGGAGCCTGGGGAGGGCGGGGCTTAGGGAGGGGAGGGACCTCAGTAGGGGATGATGCCATGTAGTCCGCCTGCCGAGGCCGCCATTCTTCTCCAGAAGTGGAATAAATCTTTGCATATTAGGCCACATACCCCTGATGTAGCCAGTCCTCCAAGAGTTTACAGTAGTTCCTGCCAGTTTGGTGCAGTGGTTAAGTGCGTGGACTCTAATCTGGGAGAACCGGGTTTGATTCCCCACTCCTCCACTTGCACCTGCTGGTGTGACCTTGGGTCAGTCACAAGCACTGGCACAGCTGTTCCTGAAAGAGCAGTTTGTGTCAGAGCTCTCTCAGCCCAACCTACCTCCCAGGGTGTCTGTTGTGGGGAGGGGAAGGGAAAGGAGTTTGTAAGCCACTCTGAGACTCAAAAGTGAAGGGCGGGGTATAAATCCAACCTCTTCTTCTTCTCTCTTCTGCTACAAAAAGAGCCCTGAAATAAGCTCTCTGTGTAGCCTAGAGGTCAGTTGTAATTTCACCTCCCCAGCTCCCACCTGGAGGTTATACAAACAAATAACCAGAATAATCTGTCGCGCTGTACAAATCACACTCGAGACGACTGTCTTCTTATACGGTTCTTCTGACAACCAAAATTAATACACCTAACAAATAGTTCTGCCACCATGCATAAACGACCAACTGTACCAGTTGAATAGTGACCTGATAGTCCTTGAAAGTTCAAGTCTCTCTTCAGAATGATGTGGTCAGTGGCTCATGGTGCAGAGAAGAGTTTATCCAGAAGAAAACACGCAGTAGATGGCATGGGCTCAGGACTAGCTGTAGCACGAACCCAAGAAGCGATGACGGCACACCTAGGTTGCTCTGCCGTTTCTTAGGGCTTCATCAGGCCGCTTCTCTTAGTGATGGGAGCTCAGCCCAGCTCTGGCAAGGTTCAAAATGACATGAAGTCTACTGCTATGTTCCAAGTAGCTAGGAATCAGGCGTGATGGATTTGTACAGCGTGAAAAATTATTGTTTGTATAACTGCATTCGCGGCATTTCCATTTTTGTGTGTTCGTTTGCCCATCTGGAGGTTGGCAACCCTACAGGAAGCAGCCCCCCACCGGTGTCCATTAATTCATTGATGCTGTAAGCCACCGGTTCCCCACCTTTTTGGTATGGTGGCCAAAAGTCCAGATTTACTTGGTATGGCAACCCACTTTAAAAAAAAAAGAAAAAGCACAAATCCACACAATTGCAACAGCCTACATCCCACATGCCCAGCCTTCACTTTAGGTTCAGGGTTAGGTATGTCAAAAAAACCCCAACCCCGGTATTTTTCAGGTTTGGGGTATATTGAACCTGAAAAATATCTGTATTTCCGAATCTCCCGAATCCCAACGCTGGTATGGTGTTGGGATTCAGGAAATATTCGCAATTCCCGAATTTTTTTCAGGTCCAATGGACCCGTGGAAAAAACTCAGAGACCAGCTGGGGCAGCGGGAGCCGAGAGCTTTGTGCCGCCCTGGTCGATCTTGGGCTGGCTCCACTTTGCAGCTTGGTTTCAACCAAACTGCAAAGAGGAGCTAACCCCAGGCAAGATATTTATCAGGTATTTTTTTGACTCAGTTTATACTGAGCACACACCCCTCGTCAGGGCCCACGGGATGGGAAATGCTTATGCAGGACTCTTTTGTAGCAGGAACTCCTTTCCATATTAGGCGACACACCCCTAATGTGTAGCCAATTGTCCAAGAGCTTACAGAGCTCTTCTTACAGGGGCTACTTTAAGCTCTCAGAGGATTGGCTACATTAGGGGGTGTGTCGCCTAATATGCAAAGGAGTTCCTGCTACAAAAAGAGCCCTGGATGGGAAATGCTGTTGTAAGCCACCATCAATCCGGTAAGGTGGCCCAGGGGGGCCCCAACATGTTTCTTGGCGCTCGCCCCTTCTTCCCCAAAGCAGAGATCTAGGCTCGGCTCTCCACCACCTCACTGGAGCAGGAGATACTTCAGAAGAGCCAAAGAGCCTTTTAGGGTCTCTGCATCATAGGCTGACCCTTGGCTTGGAACTTCCTGACATTGACTTCATGGCAGCCATTTCGTGGCAGCCATTTTGTGATTTTTTAAAATTTAACTTTCAGCTTGATATCCCGCTCGAACCTCCGAAGGGGTCTCTGAGCGGCTTACAGTTACTCTATTATCCCTATATAAGGCCACATATATAGTCGGGGGGGGGGGGACTGCCCTACCGGCACCCAGTGGAGTGTAGTTCTTCCATCTTAGATCGAATCGGCTTGGCGTCTGGCTCCCATTCTTTCGCCTTTCCCCGTCGGCTTTTTCCCGGATCGGCAGGCCCATCCGGCGTGTGGTTTCAATGTTAGCACGGCTCCGGCTCTGTCCATTGGCTCCGCCACGCCTGCGCCTCCACGCTCCCCTGCGCCTTCCCTGGCTCCGCCCTCCATCGACGCTCGATCCTCCTCTAGAGCTATGTCCAGTCGCCATCTTGCCGCTTGCTCGCTTTGCCGCTGCTCCACTACCCCCTAAGGGCGGGGGTGCTCCCTGCCACCTAGGGCAGGTACCCATTTTATCTACTCGCATTTTATTATAGCTTTCAAACTGCTAGGAAGGTGATGGCGCCTTCTACCCGTACTCCAAATTCCACTCGGCACCCAGAGATTCAAGTCTGGGACTGAAACACCAGGACTGGGAAGTGGCGGGGACTGCTGTCAAGTGGCAGCCGACTTATGAAAACCCCACAGGTGTTTCAAGGCAAGAGGCGAACAGGGGTGGCTTGACAGTGCCTGCCTCTACGTAGGGACCCTGGATATTCTCGGTGGTCTCCCATCCACATACTAACCAGGGTCAATGTTGGAAAGATCCCGAAGAATTTTCAAAGCAAGAGCTGAACAGCAAAACAAGGGTTGTCACTGCCTGCCTCTGCATAGCAACACCGCACTTCCATGCTGTTCTCCCATCCGAGTACAAACCAGGGCCGACCCAGCTTAGCTTCTAAGATCTGATGAGATCGGACTAGCCTCTGCCAGAGGCGGGGTCCAAGCCTCACACCCAGTCACGACAGCCAGCTTGGTGTAGTGGTTAAGAGCGGCGGACTCTAATCCGGGAGAACCGGGTTGGAGTCCCCACTCCTCCACATGCAGCCAGCTGGGTGACCTTGGGCCAGTCACAGTTCTCTCGGAGCTGTTCTCTCAAGGGCAGTTCTCAAGAGAGCTCTCTCAGCCCCACCTGCCTCACGGGGTGTCTGTTGTGGGGTGTGGAAGGGAAGGGAAAGGAGATTGTAAGCCACTCTGAGACTTCTCCAGGTAGTGAAGGGCGGGGTATAAATACAATCTCTTCTTCGCCTTGGGCCAGTCTCTCTCTCTGCCAGCCTTACCTACCTCACAGGGTGGTTGTAAGGATTAAAAACGGGAGAGGAGAATCACTACCATGCTGTGAGCGCCTTGGAAAAATGGTGAGGCAAAAACATGCTAGATGCAGATGCTGTAATTTCTACCTTCTGGGGCTTAAACTATTTGGAGGTGGGGCAGGAGAAGAGCAAGATTCAGATAGGGGAACAAGCAGGTGGAGGAAGGTTAAGCTCCAGCATGTTGTTGCATCAATCAAAGCTGAGGCCCCTCCTGTGCCAGTTGTTTTTAAAAAGTGGATGCAAGAGATCACATTCACAGGAAACAAGGGGCTTTCTTTGCTTGTGTCTTTTTCCCCCTTTTCCGCATGCGTTTAGCTCCCTCTAGTGGTCAATTCGATATTAGACTGCTTGATGTCCACCATCTATCGCTGCAGATTTTTATGCCAGACACAAAACAGTGTAATATCGAATCGACCACTAGAAGGAGCAAAACATGGGGGAAGAGACCAAAACAGGAAAGAAAGCGACAGGGAGACGCAAGCGAGGGATATGAGAAGGCAGAAAAGCCCAAGAACGTGACGGAAGGCCAAATACGAAAAAAACACACACACATCTCTGTTTAATGACGGCAACAAAACTACAATTCGATGCCTTGAGGAGACGCCCCTCGAGGAACCAACACGAAGTACGGCACCCTCCTCAGCTTACGTGACATGTCAGCAGTGACTAGTGGTTCCTTTGAGGGAGTGGATGACACTTCTGTTGGCATGAGAGGCAACTTCCACCATTTCCTCCTGCTGCGGAACCCCCTTTGTCCCCCACGCTGTCCGATGATCCACTGAGTGCCCCATAAATTTTTCTGGGGGGCTGAATCAGGAGGGGGATGTGGGAAAGTCCTACTCTGTGAAGTTGTGGATGGATGGATGGATGGATGAAGGTTGGTGCTTTTTTGCGGGGCTGGGCTTGTAGAACAGGGGAATTCTTCATTATCGCTGCGGAGAAGAGGCCACCGAAGGCCGGCCGGCCAGAAAGACTCCTTCCCAAATGTTCCAAGTGTGGTTTTAGAAAGGCAATAAAAAAAGAGGAAGAGATCTGCAGGCCTCACTGGGGATAAGGCAGGACTGGGAATGCGGGGCAAAGCTCCTCCCAGTGGCAGAGATCGACGCTCGTTTGCATAACCCCGCCCATGGAGCGGGTGGGCGGAGCAACCCTCCCCCAGGAAGTCCTCCGCAGAGGAAGAAGCTCACCCATTCAAGGTTTCCATGGCAAGGAGGACAGACAGATGAACACTGGGTGGGTGGGTGGGAGGCTTCGCACTCCTCCCCGCCGCCCCCCACCTGCCAGCATTGCCCGAGAAGCAGCATAGTTGACCCGCCCCCACGAAGTCCAAGTGGTCCCCCCACCCCAAAAGCTGGTCAGAAGGCTAGTTTCTTCATCAGGAGGTAGACCCGGGAATCCACTTCGAAGCCGTGCAGGTTGTTGGCGTCTCCCTGGAGCCTCATGAGCAGGCCGCCGTAGGACACGTAGGCGGAGCTGGAGGAGAAAAGGAGGGCGGAGGTGAGAACGGCGCCAGGGGAGGCGGACGTGGCCCCGGCGTAAGGAACCCGCCTTGAACTGAGAAGCCCCCAGTGGCAGCTCTCCCCGACGTCTTGGGGAGGGGCTTTCCCTCAAAGCCTGGGACCCATGTTCCCTCTAAGCTGAGCTAGTGTGAGCCAGCTCAAAGCTTCCTAGCCTCCAGCTCACACATTTTTGTCTTAGCCTATTTATTTATTTATTTCATTGATAGCCCCGCCCTCCCCCGCCAAAGCAGGCTCGGGGGCGTGTTCAGGAAGGGCGGCTCCAGAGCAAACTAATGGATGCCGCAGCCAAATCGCTCGCTCACAACTTTAATGCCCAGTGGCTCACAAAGTAGAATTTTTGCTCACAGGACTCCACGGCTTAGGGGGAGCACCGCCTGGGACTTAACACCTTTTCAAGCGGAGAAGCCAAGGATGGGTCCTAGAAACTTCTGAAGGGAGTTAGCCCAGCCTCGAAGCGGCTTTTTTCCCCGCACCGGGAGCGTTCCGCTTGCAGAAGAACGATTCTGCATCCCTGAGCTAAGGACCGGAGCCAGCCACGTGAACAAACGCCAATGCTCTCTCGCATCCGATGGGGCCAGGACGCTGACCGCCCCACACCCAGCTCTCCCTCCCACTTCATAGCCACTGGGCTCACTGCCAGCTTCCCTGCTTTCCTCCCCCATTCACCCTTTTAAGCTACCCTCGGCGTCTAGTCATGCCGGCCACATGACCACAGAAACGTCTTCGGACAGCGCTGGCTCTTCGGCTTTGAAACGGAGATGAGCACCGCAACCCTAGAGTCGGATTCGACTGGCTTTCGAGCAAGGGAACCTTTACCTTCACCTTTTACTGGTAAAGACACAAGAAGCTGCCTTACACTGAATCAGTCCATCAAGGCCAGTATCGCTTGCTCAGACTGGCAGTGGCTCTCCGGGGTCTCAGGCGGAGGTCTTTCACGTCACCTCCAGCCTGGTCCTTTTAACCGGAGATGCCGGGGATCGAACCTGGGACCTTCGGCATGCAAAGCAGAGGCTCTTCCACTGAGCCATGGCCCTTTGCTGAAAGAACCCTGCTTTCTCCTGATTGCTCCATCAAGATCAGTATTGTCTGCTCAGATGGCAGCAGCCACTGTTCCCTCTAAGCTGAGTTAGTGTGAGCTAGCTCACAGTTTTTTTAGCCTCCGGCTCACAGATTTGTGTCTTCGCTCAGGAAGGGATGGCTCCAGAGAAAACTAATTGATGCAGACTGTTCCCTCTAAGCTGAGTTAGTGTGAGCCAGCTCACAGATTTTTTAGCCTCCGGCTCACACATTTTTGCGTTCGCTCAGGAAGGGATGGCTCCAGGGCAAACTGATTGATGCAGCAGCCAAATCGTCGCTCACAACTTTAATGCCAGAAGCTCACAAAGCAGGATTTTTGCTCACAAGACTCCACAGCTTAGAGGGAGAGCATTGGAGGCAGCTCTCCAGGGTCTCTGGCCGGGGTCTCTCCCATCACCTCCTGTCTGGTCTTTTTAATTGGAGATGCCGGGGATTGAACCTGGGACCTCCTGCATGCCAAGCAGAGGCTCTTCCCTAAAAGAACCTGCTTTATCCCGATTGGTTCATCGAGGGCAGTACCGTTTACTCAGATGGGCAGTGGCTCTCGAGGGTCTCGGGCTGAAGTCTTTCCCATCACCTCCGGCTTCATCTTTTTAACTGGAGATGCCAGGATTGAGCCCGGGACCTTCTGCCTGCCAAGCAGAGGCTCTTTGACTAAGCCGCCCCCGCCCCCAATCTTCCATCCCGTACAGAACTGTCTCACAAGACATAGAATCTGCCTGTCTTCTATGCATCTTTCCCTCTTTTGTCCCTCCAACGAGCTCAGGGTGCACCTGCTGTTCTCTTTTCTGAATTTTAGCCTCCCAGACAACCCTGCAACGGTGGTTGGCCTAAGGTCACCCAGTGGGTTTTCCTGGCAGAGTGAGGTTCTGAAGCCAGGCCTCCCGGACGATCGTTCTCCACCTCTCTGACTGCTACACAACACTGCCTCTTCAATACTCAGCAGATGTACACAGAACGTGTGCAGGAACCAGGGCTCTTTGCAGCAGGGACTCCTTTGCATATTAGGCGACATACTCCCTAATGTAGCCAATCCTTCGAGAGCTTACAGAGCTCTTCTGACAGGGGCTACTGTAAACTCTTGGAGGATTGGCTACCTTAGGGGTGTGTGGCCTAATATGCAAAGGAGATCCTGCGAGAAAAAGAGCCCCGGCAGGAACTGATTCCAAGAGCAGACTTGGTGGTCCTTTGGAAACAAACTTGGACCCAGCGACAACTTAAAGACCAACAAGACTTTCCAGAGTATCAGCTGCTGTGAGCTGAATCTTGCATGGCCAGAGTTTCTTTGGGTTGAAGTCTGGCTTTCATTTCAAATGCCCTAACTTGGATGGCCCATGCTAGCCCGATCTCGTCAGATCTCGGAAGCTAAGCAGGGCTGGCCCTGGTTAATACTGGGATGGGAGTCCTCGGACGGAATATCAGTTGCGCTGATGTGGAGGCAGGCAATGACAAGCCACCTCTGAAATGTCTCTTGCCTGAAAAACAAGTCTAGGTTGCCACCTAGTGGCACATAATGCTAAAAGAGAACATCAGAGAAGCCAATGTGGGATCAGGCCAACGGCCCATCCAGTCCAACACTGTATCACACGGTGGTCAAAAATACCAGGTGCCATCAGGAGGTCCAGCAGTGGGGCCAGGACACTAGAAGCCCTCCCAAGCACCAAGAATACAGAGCATCACTGCCCCAGATATAAGAACATAAGAGAAGCCCTGTTGGATCAAGCCAATGGCCCATCCAGTCCTACACTCTGTGTCACACAGTGGCCAAAAATACCAGGGGCCATCAGGCGGTCCACTAGTGGGGCTAGCACTTCTGACTGCCAGACAATCTTAGGATCTCCTGGCTATACTACATACATTTCCATATGATAATTAACTCTTTTCAAGAAGAATGGTAGCTCTGCAATAGAGCGCATGCTTGCCTTCTTTGTGGGATGTTCGAAGTAAGAACACAAGAGAAGCCAATGTTGGATCAGGCCAACGGCCCATCCAGTACAACACTCCGTCACACAGTGGCCAAAAATACCTGGTGCCATCAGGAGGTCCAGCAGTGGGGCCAGGACACTAGATGCCCTCCTTCTGTTGCCCTCCAAGCACCAAGAATACAGAGCATCCCTTGCCCCAGACATCCCTGGAACTGTCAATTAAGAGGAAAGATCACTGCACTTGACCTTGGAGAGTCACTGCCAATCAGCATAGTCCACACTAGCCTGAATGGGCCAACCGTTTGGCTCGGTATAAGGCAGGTCGGTACGATAAGTTCAGGGAAAGGACCCCCACACCAGAGGTAGGACATGCGTGCTTTGAGAGTTCAATCCAATGCCTGGCATCTCCAGTATACCGGAATGCTGTATCTGTGTGAGATATACAGGGCTATTTTGGGGCAGGAACGCACAGGAACGGAGTTCCGGCTGGCTCAAAGTTGGCCACGCCCAGCAGGAACTCATTAGCATAATAGGCCACACCCAACAGCAGAAACTTATTAGGATTGGCTGCATTAGGGGTGTGTGGCCTAACATGCAAAGGAGTTCCTGCCCCCAAAAAGCCCTGGGTTTTGACAACAAACAAGGTAAACAGAAGAAGAAGCAAAAGGTGGGTGTGGCTGGATGACCACACTTCTGGTAACATGGGTGTGTGGCCTAGTATGCTAATGAGTTCCTGCTCTTGGGTGTGGCCTATTATGCTAATGAGTTCCTGCTGGGCTTTTTCTACCAAAAAAGCCCTGGAGATATATAAGCGTGACACTTACAGTCGCGTGGCCGCCTCCGTGGATGTCTCGTCCCCTTCGATCCTGTATACCTTCCCGTACATCACATATTCAAACTGGTCGGCTCTGCGAGGAAGAAGGAGACTACAAGTGAGGACTGGTGGTGGTGGAAAGTCTTGTCCAATCACAGCCGACTTATGGAGACCCCTTAAGGCAGGGGCATCAGACATGCGGCCCGGAGGCCAGAACAAGCAGTGGAACTGGCTGTCTCCTGCTTCTTCTTCCAGTTCTGCTGCTGCTGCGCCATCGTAGGTTTGCAGCTTGCAGAGACACACCCGAACGGCAGACTCAGGATTGCAGCAGCACAGACATTTTGATGCCATAATCCAGAGCGAGAGGCGCCAGTTACCAGACACTGTTAAATAAAGCAAAATATTGCAAGAGCGCTGATGTTTCAAAAGCATGATTTTAAGTAGAAAAATCCCCAAACCCTCTGTCTTTGTGTCCTTTATAAAGTTTATACCTCCGCTCCCTGGCATTCCATTTTATGACACACACACGGCCCGGCCCAACTAGGTCTCATTTATGTCAGATCCGGCCTTCGTAACCAATGAGTTTGACACCCCTGGCCTTAAGGTTTTCAAGGAAGGAGACATTCAGAAGTGGTTTGCCATTGTCTGCCTCTGCACAGCTAGATTCGCACTCAAAACTCATGAAAGCTCATACCCCCCAAAATCCTTTTTGTCTCTAAGGTGCCCCGGGGACTCAAATCTGGCTGTTCTACTGCAGACCAACAGGACTGCCCTCTGCAACTACCTCTGCATAGCAACCCTGGAGTTCCTTGGCCGTCTCCCTCCAGGTACTAACCAGGGCTGACCTTGTGCTTAGCTTCCAAGATCTGACGAGATCTGGCTAGCTCCGGGCCATCCAAGTCCGGACGGAGAGAGGATTAGGGTGGACTGCAATATCCCCTCTAAGCCGTGGAGTCCGGTGAGCAAAAATTCTACTTTGCGAGCGACCGGCATTAAAGTTGTGAGCCAGCGATTCGGCTGCTGCATCGACCGGTTTGCTCTGGAGCCCTCCCTTCCTGAGCTGAGACAAAAGTGTGTGAGCTGGAGGCTAGAAAACTATGAGCTGGCTCACACTAACTCGCCTTAGAGGGAACACTGGCGGACTGCTTTTTTTTTTAAAGTATTACTCTCTCTGAAATTAAGACAAAGTCTGAGTCCTGCGGCACCTTTAAGACCAACAAAGTTTTATTCAAGACGCGAGTTTTCGTGTGCATGCACACTTCCCCAGACACATTGAAATGGAAGTTATCAGTCCACACATATGGACATAAGAACATAAGAGAAGCCAATGTTGAATCAGGCCAATGGCCCATCCAGTCCAACACTCTGTCACACAGCGGCCAAAATATACCAGGTGCCATCAGGAGGTCCAGCAGTGGGGCCAGGACACTAGAAGCCCTCCCACTGCTGCCCCTCCAGCACCAAGAATAGAGTGCATCACCTGCCCCAGACTGGGAGTTCCCATCTATACCCTGTGGCTAATAGCCACTGACGGACTTCTGCTCCATACGTTTATCTAATTCCCTCTTGAAACTCTCCATGCTTGTAGCTGCCACCACCTCCTGTGGCAGTGAATTCCACGTGTTAATCACTCTTTGGGTGAAGAAGGACTTCCTTTTATCTGTTCTAACCCGACTGCTCAGCAATTTCATGGAGTGCCCACGAGTTCTTGCATTGTGAGAAAGGGAGAAAGGTACTTCTTTCTCTTCCTGCTCTATCCCATGCATAATCTTATAAACCTCGATCATGTCACCCCTCAGCCGTCGTTTCTCCAAGCTGAAGAGCCCCAAGCGCTTTAACCTTTCTTCATAGGGAAGGTGTTCCAACCCTTTGATCATTCTAGTTGCCCTTCTCTGCACTTTTTCCAATGCAGAGTGTGATAACTGATAAATTCCATTTCAAGGTGTCTGAGGAAGTGCACTTGCACATGAAAGCTCATGTCTTGAATAAAACGTCATAGAATCAGAGAATCACACAAGAGTTGGAAGGGGCCATACAGGCCATCTAGTCCAACCCCTGCCCGATGCAGGACCAGCCGAAAGCATCTCTGACAAATATTCGCCCAGCCTCTTCTTGGAAGCTTTCAGTGAAGGGGAGCTCACCACCTCCCTCGGCAGCTGATTCCACCTTTGGACCACTCTGACCGTGAAAAAGTTTTCCCTAATATCCAGCCGATACCTCTCTGCACGTAATTGAAATCCATTGCTTCGGTCCTGTCCTCTGCTTCATGGGTCTTAAAGGTGCCACTGGACTCGAACCATACAAGGACTCGTGGGCACTCAATGAAATTGCCGAGCAGTCGGGTTAGAACGGATAAAAGGAAGTAGTACTTCACCCAAAGATTGATTAACACGTGGAATTCACTGCCGCAGGAGGTGGTGGCAGCTACAAGCCAGCAGGAGGTGGTGGCAGCTACAAGCCAGGTCGGCTTCAAGACAGCTCCACAAAACATGTGGAGCAGAGGTCCATCAGTGGCTATGAGCCACAAGGTATAGATAGGAACTCTCAGTCTGGGGCAAGGGATGCTCTGTCTTGTTGTTTAGGGGGGTGGTCAACAGTGGGAGGGCTTCTAGTGTCCTGGCCCCACTGCTGGACCTCCTGATGGTATTTTTGGCCACTGTGTGACACGGAGTGTTGGACTGGATGGGCCATTGGCCTGACCCAACATTGGCTTCTCTGATGTTCTTAACTTTGTTCCGCTGCTTCAAACCAACATGGCTGCCTACCTCGATCTCTCTGAAATTGCATATGTTCCCTATCATTACACCTTAGGCACTTGTTATGATTATTTTTTTCCCCTAGTGCATTCTACGGTATTCTACCGTATTTTCTACGGTATTCTACTGTAACTGAAATATACATTTAAATGATATTAGAAGAAGAAGAAGAAGAAGAGTTTGGATTTATACCCCGCCCTTCACTGCCCAAAGGCGTCTCAGAGCGGCTTACAAACTCTTTCCCTTCCCCTCCCCACAACAGACACCCTGTGAGGTAGGTGGGGCTGAGAGAACTTCTGACAGAAACTGTCCTTGAGAGAACAGCTGTGCCAGAGCTTGTGACTGACCCAAGGTCACACCAGCAGGTGCAAGTGGAGGAGTGGGGAATCAAACCCGGTTCTCCCAGATAAGAGTCCGTGCACTTAACCACTACACCAAACTGGCCCTTATTAAAAAGCAAGCCATCTGAATCTGCCTACTCCCAATTTTTAAGCATTCAAAGCACAGATTAGGGCACTTAATACAGACTCTCTGATCAAGTGAGCTGCTCTTTCTCAAACGGCGTTAAGTTTCGTGGCCCAGGAGATTTCTGCCTGCCTGTCTCTGAGGTCTCATGGAGCTCCCTAGACAATGCGGCAAGGTCCCTAGACAACCCAGCAAGGAAAACCACCACGACCCTTCTAGGTCACCCTCTCTGGCCCGGGAGGATCTACAGTAGCAGAGAAATTCTAGAGGGCTTTCCTGAGATCTGCGGCTTGAGGGACTCCCAAAGTAATACGTTGTACAAGAGAAGCAAATGGCTCTGGTTTCAGCCTTGCAAACAGTACAGCAGTGGCCTTTGCACTTTGAGTTAATAAGTAGGGATGGCCATGAACTGGCTCACAAACAAATGTTTGTGATGAATTCTGGCTGGTTTGTGGCTCGCAAAGCGATGTTTGCGAACTGAAGGGGGGGTGATGAACTTTCACGAATTTTAAGGCAGTTCATGGCGGTTCGTGAAGAAAAGAAAGCAGGGGTTGAGATGGCATCCAAACAATTATTACAAACAGAATTTTCTTTTTATATAATATTTATTTGTAATTGTAACAATTGAGCAACGATCTCCTGGACTGCTTATTAGTTTATGCAGAACAGACAAAAAAACCCCTCCACAAAACAATTTTTTAAAATCCAGAAGTCACAATTATTCATATTTCCTCTCCACAGTATTAAATAAAAAAAGCCTTATCCCACATGAGTAAAAACCATTCCCCCCTTTGCTGGAAGGGCTGCCAGCAAATTGGCACCTTCTCAACACTGTTGGTGGCAGTGTAAGAAAATCCAAAGCTTTTGGAAGGAAATCCAACAAAAAGTCAAATCGATCACCAATATTGATATACCACTATGCCCAGAGGGGCTTTTCCTAGATTACTGGCCACCCAAAATAGGAAAACACAAACATAAAGATACTCTAGACGTAATGGTTTACGCTGCCAGAGCTTCCATAGCCACATATTGGAAGGATGTAAAACCACCAGAGATGCAGATGTGGTACAAAAAGCTGTGGGATCAATTTTTGATGGAAAGTGTATCCAATAAATTGAACAATGCCTCCCTTAGACCAATTAATAGGAAATTTATGGAAAAGTGGACACCAATCCTAGATCACCTCACACAGGTGGAACACATTCCTACTTCTTGGTCACAATATCACATTTGGCTGTGAACACAGAGCTGCACTTCTGATTTTCC
Source organism: Gekko gecko (assembly GCA_029375565.1). Lineage (NCBI taxonomy): Eukaryota > Metazoa > Chordata > Lepidosauria > Squamata > Gekkonidae > Gekko > Gekko gecko. Next base: position 245,705,789 of record JAPDNY010000003.1, on the reverse strand, counting down.
TTATAGGGTTACCTCTCTAGGTAAAGTGAAAATCTGACATAGTACAGTACTACCTCTTTGACGAATTGATGCTTGTTTATCACAAGTCGCATCGTAATTTTACCTCAAATGTTTAAGGTTAATATGTGTATTACATGTATACTTGTTAAGCGGTTAACTTGTTTTGTTTCATGTTCTTTTGCAATAATTCTGTTGCACTATATCTGTATTTATTGAAAAAATTAATAAAACATTATTAAAACATTAATTTTAAAAAAACTTTTGTAACCTAGGACTTGCTTGTCCTCAGTGCACAGAAATTAGATTAATCCGATAATATTCATATTTTTTAGAAATGATTCGGAAAATATTTGAACACCTCGTCTTAAATTTTTTTATTCATCGCATTAAAATAAAACGTTCCATAATCAATTTTTTTTCTTTTTTCAATTTTTCCAGTTTTTCAGGAAAAGGCAAAAAGGCTTCGGGGAAAAAACGGGTTTTTTTCCTGAACTTTTCCGGGTGTTTTTCCGGGCCTTCCCATCTCTATTCTTACCTGGAGGGCCGGTCGTCAGTGGGGTTGTACTCCCCGTCGTCCAAGGTCCCATCTTCATACAAGGTGCTGGCGATAACAAGGCGGAATTTGTCACCTGCAAGAGAGAAGAGGACAAGCAGTCAAAATGGAGAATCTCAGCACAGACCCGCCAGCCTCTTGGTGGCTACTGAAGGCCCATAAGTAATACTCCAGGTGCAAATCTCCACCCTGCCAATAAAACCTCGCTGGGTGTCCTCAGGCCAATCACATTCTCTTAGCCTTGCCTGTTTACTTAGAATATTTCCATGCCGCTCCCTCAGGGTCCAGTCTCCTCCTCCTCTCGAGGCAGCCAACAGTTGAAAACCACTGTATTAAATGACAACCCGTAATGAAAGCTATCCACAGAAGAGAAGCGGGCCATGAAAACGCCAGTAAGAGAAAAGAAGAAGAGGAGGAGATTGGATTTATACCCTGCCCTCCACTACCTGAAGGAGTTTGTAAGCCGCTCTGAGACTCCGAGTGAAGGGCGGGTATAAATCCAATCTCCTCCTCCTCCTCTTCTTCTAATCTGCTATGCCAATAAAGGCTGTTGTTGTTGAATACCCTGCTGGTTGAGTTACATAACTGGTCATTATCTTTGGCTGGTCAAATACAATCATGCCAAGGTGGGCTGTTGGGCATAATGGAATAATCTTTCTTTCTAGTTGTGCCCTTTCTCTGGATTATGTCTAACTTTGTGACACTTTTTCATGCTGGGACCTGTTTTGGACTTTGCAATTCTACTGGACTCAGTCTTCTCCCATAAACTCTGGATCTGAACCAGTGCTTGTAAATGTGCTTAGCTGGAATACTTACTTTATCCTCAGTGCTCTTATTGGTATATCAAGAACACAAGAAGAGCCCTTCTGGATCAGAACAGAGGTCCATCTAGTCCAAGTTTTCTAGTCCAGCTTCTGACATGGATAGCCTGGGCTAGCCCGACCCCATCAGATCTTGGAAGCTAAGCAGGGAACTCCAAGGAATACCAGGGTTGTGACGCAGAGGCAGGCAATGGCAAACCACCTCTGAAACATCTCTTGCCTTCAAAACAAGTCTAGCTCGCCACCAAGTGGTGCATAACGCTAAAAGAGCTAATACTTCTGGCTGTCAGACAATCTTAGGATCTCCTGGCTATACTATACAAACTTTTGTTGTTGTTGTTCAGTCGCACAGCCGAGTCCGACTCTTCGCGACCCCATGGACCAGATTACGCCAGGCCCTCCTGTCTTCCGCTGTCCGCTGAAGTTTGCTCAATTTCATATCTGTTGCCTCGATAACACTGTCTGACCATCTCATCCTTTGCCGTCCCCTTCTTCTTTGACCTTCAGTCTTTCCCAGCATCAGGGTCTTCTCCAGTGAGGGCTCCCTTCTCATTTGGTGGCCAAAGTATTTGAGCTTCAGCTTCAGGATCTGGCCTATACAAACTATACAAACTGCCATACGCTAATTATAATAACAAGAATAAGTCAGCTTCTGAATCCCAGTGTCAGGAGGCAACATCAGGGGAAGTCTTTGGCCTCTATGCCCTGTTGTTGGAGGTCCAGAGGAACTGGCTGGCCCCTGTGTGAGACAGGAGGCTGGATCAGATGGACCACTGGTCTGATCCAGCTGGGCTCTTCTGATATTCTTATGAAGGCCTCAGCCTCTCTGCCCTGTTGTT
>JAPDNY010000003.1:245569880-245703476 GCA_029375565.1 Gekko gecko | reverse complement strand
CAGGGTGTCTGTTGTGGGGAGGGGAAGGGAAAGGAGTTTGTCAGCTGCTCTGAGACTCCTTTGGGTAGTGAAGGGCAGGGTATAAATCCAATCTCTTCTCTTCTTCTACCTCCCAGGGTGTCTGTTGTTGGGAGGGGAAGGGAAAGGAGTTTGTCAGCTGCTCTGAGACTTCTTTGGGTAGTGAAGGGTGGGGTATAAATCTAATCTCCTCCTCTTCCTCCTCCTCCTCTTCTTCTTCTCCTTCTTCTTCTCCTCCTACTCCTACTCCTCTTCTTCTTCTTCTCCTCCTTCTCCTCCTCCTCCTCCTCTTCTTCTTCTTCTTCTTCTCCTCCTCCTCCTCTTCTCCTCCTCCTCCTCCTCCTCCTCTTCTTCTTCTTCTTCTTCTTTTCTAACTGAAATCTTTCTAACTGAAATCCTCGATAGTAATAAATGGAACATCAATAGTAATAAATTGAACATAGTTGCAAGAACCTCAAATATATGGCAAAACCCTGAAAAGTACAATTGTTTAAGTAATGTATGCAGGGCTATTTTGGGGCAGGAGTGGCTTGTGAGTTGGCCACGCCCAGCAGGAACTCATTGGCATAATAGGCCACACCCAACAGCAGAAAAGGCGATTAGACAGATTCACGGAGAGAGGTCTGTCAGTGGCTGCTAGCCATGGTGACTAAAAGGAACCTCCACATTCAGAGGCAGTCAGTCTCAGAACACATCAGGGGAAGACCTAAGCCTCTATACCCCCCGCGAGAGGAACCGGCTGGCCTCCGTGTGAGACGGGATGCTGGACTAGATGGACCCTCACTGGCCTGATCCAGCAGGGCTCTTCTGACATTCTTAAGGACCTTTTTTAAAAAAATTGTAAGTCACGTAATATCATTTTTGTGGGTGTGGCAGTGAAAAGGATGACTTGCTCCGGTTTGTTTTATGGCTGAGTTTTTGAATGAGACAGGGATCTGTGGAGCTCTGTGCGTCTTTGAAATCCGGTTATAGCTGCTCACGCTCCAAACTCCAAGTGGGGCTGTGGAGGTATCCGGGGGCGGGATGGGTGTTCTTACACTCAGCTCTGCTGATCAAAACTGGACTTCCTTGAACTGGGTTGGGACCCTGTTTATTAAACTTTTAAAGACAGGTGAAGATTTGTGGTCTCTTCATCTAGTCTTGTGGGCCCCTTGGGTGGACTTCCCGGAACCCCAATTTTCGTTTTCCTGGTGGAGCTCTGTGCCGAATAACATTCATGCCTTGCGGGACCTGACGTCGTTCCACAGGGCCTGTGAGGCAGAGATGTTCCGCCAGGAGTTCAGTTGAGGACAGCTACGGTTCCATCCCTCTTGGCACTCCCATCCTTTGCCTCCCCATGAGGAGGAGGAGGAGATTGGATTTATACCCCGTCCTTCACTACCCAAAGGAGTCTCAGAGCGGCTGACAAACTCCTTTCCCTTCCCCTCCCCACAACAGACACCCTGGGAGGTAGAAGAAGAAGAGGAAGAGATTGGATTTATACCCCACCCTTCACTACCGAAGGGAGTCTCAGAGCGGCTCACAAACTCCTTTCCCTTCCCCTCCCCACAACAGACACCCTCTGAGGTAGAAGAAGAAGAGGAAGAGATTGGATTTATACCCCGCCCTTCACTACCCAAAGGAGTCTCAGAGGGGCTCACAAACTCCTTTCCCTTCCCCTCCCCACAACAGACACCCTGGGAGGTAGAAGAAGAAGAGGAAGAGATTGGATTTATACCCCACCCTTCACTACCCAAAGGAGTCTCAGAGCGGCTGACAATCTCCTTTCCCTTCCCCTCCCCACAACAGACACCCTGGGAGGTAGAAGAAGAAAAGGAAGAGGTTGGATTTATACCCCACCCTTCACTACCCAAAGGAGTCTCAGAGCGGCTGACAAACTCCTTTCCCTTCCCCTCCCCACAACAGACACCCTGAGAGGTAGAAGAAGAAGAGGAAGAGATTGGATTTATACCCTGCCCTTCACTACCCAAAGGAGTCTCAGAGCGGCTGACAAACTCCTTTCCCTTCCCCTCCCCACAACAGACACCCTGGGAGGTAGGCGGGGCTGAGAGAGCTCTGACAGAAACTGTTCTTTTTTCAAGGACAGCTCTTGTCAGAACTGTGGCTTGCCCAAGGTCCTCTAGCAGGTACGAGTGGAGGAGTGGGGAATCAAACCTGGTTCTCCCAGACTAGAGTCCACACACTTAACCAGTACACTACACCACTGCACTTTTAGAATTTTCAGCACCATCTGTTAGGCTACTTGCTGCATTTTGTTGGTTTTCACCGGTTTTTAATGGTGCCTTGTACACTGCCCTGAACTCTGTCCTTCGAGGGAGGGTGGTTTAAAATCAAATTAATTAAATAAGTCGATGTCCAAATTGATAAGTGTCCAAATTGATGTCCAAATAAATAAATAAATGTCCTTCGGGTGAGGGTGGTTTAAAAATCGAAATAAATAAATAAATAGATGCCCAAATTGTGATGCTGTGGAACTGCTCCGTCTTCCCGGCTTTCAGATAACATTTTTCCCCCCTGCGTTTACCTCTAGAAAGTGACCCACCTTCTTCTTTGGTCTCTGGAATCATTGACTACAACATGCCCCTCACCTCCACCTACCTGAAGCAGATGAAACTCCGCGTCATGAATTCCCAGGAACAGGTAAGACTTTCCTCCCACAGCTCCTGTGGCGCAACGTGTACAGCGACAGCGAAAGCTTTAATTGCACGGGGACCAACCCGCTTTCACAAAACAGCATGCAGGCCTTTGCGTTGCACAGCCGTCTCCTTGTTTGCAACGAACCGATTCCAAATTTCTGGGTAAAATTGTGTCGTTCAGCTCTCGCCACTGTGAAGTGGTTACATTGGAACTGCACCGCTGTGTGCAAAATAATTTTTGTGTTTATTGTGGAAGAATGAACAAGTCACCCGTTCCGGATAGCACATTCCCGAGAGTATACTGTCGATGAATAAAAATCTGTATCTTGTTGCTAAAAAATGTACAAGGAGACTGTACAGGTGAACTGCATAGTGTATTTTCCAGTGAGCTGAATTTCGATTGGGTTGTTTGCTGAATGGAGTTCTCCGAACTGGGAGTTCTCTGAATGGAGACAAAGAAGCAGAGAGTCTCCCGAGGACCTGTCTTAGGACTGGCGCTAGTGGAAAGTCTTAAAAAATTAGAAGCCCGGAATGGGGAGGAGGTAGTTGAGTCTGCGAGTCAGTGAGAACACAGACAGACTGTAAAGTGCTCCGGAAGGATCTTTCCAGTTTGGTTGAGCGAGTAACTAAATGGCAAGGTGATCTTGGGGTCATGGTGGACAGTTCAATGAAAACTTTTGACATTCCGGTCGTGTGCGGCAGCGGTGAAAATGGGATAGTTCACGCTTGGGATGGTTAGAAGGCGATTGCAAATGAAATGCTGAGTACGCTAATGCTCCTGTATAAAACTACAGTGCAAATAATAAAGAGAACCACAGCTGCCAAACTTAATGGGGTAATAAGACAACAGGGCTGCGTAACACACTATTAACAATACCAAAAGCATCTTCACCACCGTTATCTATCTTCATTTTTGCAAAGTTTTCAGTACTTTAATACGGATATAAAGAATCCAGTCTTCAAAATACAAATACAAAGAAGGTTGCAAAAATAATCTATATTATAGCTTTGGGAAAAGTGCAGAAGAGGGCGACTAGAATGATAAAAGGGTTGGAACACTTTCCCTGTGAAGAAAGGTTGAGGTGCTTGGGGCTCATTAGCTTGGAGAAACGACGGCTGCGGAGTGACATGATCGAGGTTTATAAGATCATGCATGGGACAGGGCAGGTCGAGAAAGAAGTACTTTCCTCCCTTTCTCGCAATGCAAGAACTCATGAAGTTGCTGAGTGGTCAGGTTAGAACGGATAAAAGGAAGTCCTTCTCCACCCAAAGAGTGATTAACACAAGGAATTCACTGCCACAGGAGGTGGCGGCAGCTACAAGCATGGACGGCTTCAAGGGGGAATGAGATAAACATCTGGAGCAGAAGTCCATTGGTGGTTATTAACCACAAGGTATAGATTGGGACTCTGGGGCAAGTGATGCTCTGTATTCTTGGTGCTTGGGGGGTGGGGTCAACAGTGGGAGGGGCTTCAGGTGTCCTGGCCCCACTGCTGGACCTCCTGATGGCACCTGGTATTTTTGGCCAATGTGTGACACAGAGCGTTGGACTGGATGGGCCGTTGGTCTGATCCAACATTGGCTTCTCTTATGTTCTTATAATCTTAATAACGTTTCCTGGTATTCTGCTCATTTCCAAAGTCTTCATCAGAGAAGGACCAATCGTAACTGCAAAAACGCTTTCTTTTAAACTCTTCAGACGAGTCAAGCAAGGTTGGAAAGTCAATATTCTATATCCTCCATAGAGCGTTTGGTTGTGTGAGGCATATCTAAGGGTGAATAGCAGGTAGTCATTTTTAGTGTCAGTGTTTCATTGAGGATTATTTTGGGACCTTCTTTGTATTTGTATTCTGAAGATTGGATTCTTTATATCTTTATTGAAGTACTGAGAACTTTGTAAAAATGAAGATAGATAAGAAGAAGAGATTGGATTTATACCCCGCCCTTCACTACCCAAAGGAGTCTCAGAGCGGCTGACAAACTCCTTTCCCTTCCCCTCCCCGCAACAGACACCCTGTGAGGTAGAAGAAGAAGAAGAAGAGATTGGATTTATACCTCGCCCTTCACTACCCAAAGGAGTCTCAGAGCGGCTGACAAACTCCTTTCCCTTCCCCTCCCCACAACAGACACCCTGTGAGGTAGAAGAAGAAGAAGAAGAGATTGGATTTATACCCCGCCCTTCACTACCCAAAGGAGTCTCAGAGCGGCTGACAAACTCCTTTCCCTTCCCCTCCCCACAACAGACACCCTGTGAGGTAGAAGAAGAAGAAGAAGAGATTGGATTTATACCCCGCCCTTCACTACCCAAAGGAGTCTCAGAGCGGCTGACAAACTCCTTTCCCTTCCCCTCCCCGCAACAGACACCCTGTGAGGTAGAAGAAGAAGAAGAAGAGATTGGATTTATACCCCGCCCTTCACTACCCAAAGGAGTCTCAGAGCGGCTTACAAACTCCTTTCCCTTCCCCTCCCCACAACAGGCACCCTGTGTGGTAGGTGGGGCTGAGAGAACTCTAACACAAACTGTCCTTGAGAGAACAGCTGTGCCAGAGCTTGTGACTGACCCAAGGTCACACCAGCAGGTGCAAATGGAGGAGTGGGGAATCAAACCCGGTTCTCCCAGATAAGAGTCCACGCACTGAACCACTACACCAAACTGGCTCTGGTTGTGAAGATGCTTTTTAGTATTTTAACAGCGTGTTACATAGCCACCGTTGTCTTATTGCTCCTTTAAAACTATGGTGCAGCCAGCGTTGGAATACTGCAGGTTCTCTGCCTTTCAAAAAGAGTACGGTAGGATTAGAAAAACGGGCAGGGAAAAGGCAACCCAAAGCGATCAAGTGTCAGGAGAGCGTTTTTCTGAGCAGCGGCTAAAGCGTTTTGAGTCTTTTTAGTTTGGAAAGAAAAGATGGCGGCGTAGAGTTGGGTGGAGGGCATGACCTGTGTGTTCATAACGTACCATCAAGTTGCAACTGATATATGGTGACCCCAGCAAGGCAAGTGAGAAGCAGAGGTGGTTTGCGATCGCCTTTGGTGAGGGGCTGTGACTCAGTGGTAGAGCATATCCTTGGGATGCAGAAGGTCCCCGGTTCAATCCCCGGCATCTCCAGTTAAACCAGAGCAGACAGTAGGTGATGTGAAAGACCTCCGCCTGAGACCCTGGAGAGTTGGAAAGTGGGGCCATGGTTCAATGGTAGAGCCTCTGCTTGGCATGCAGAAGGTCCCAGGTTCAATCCCCAGCATCTCCAGTTAAAAAGACCAGGCAGGAGGTGATGTGAAAGACCTCCGCCTGAGACCCTGGAGAGTTGTAAAGAGGGGCCGTGGCTCAATGGTAGAGCATCTCCTTGGGATGCAGAAGGTCCCAGGTTCAATCCCCGGCATCTCCGGTTAAACCTCCATGTCCGGATGCAGTGTAGCTGAGAAGAGCTAGGGGCCGAACAGTGGGGGAGGCCTGTTACACTGAGGTCCCTGCTTGTGAACTACCCAAAATTGTTTCGTGATGGCCACTTGCTGAAAGCCATTTGGCTTCAGCAAAGTTCTTCTGTTCCGAGGATCTTCCTCTTGGGTAGTTGCCTCAGTTATTCCCCTGAGTGGAACAAGCAGCCTTGTAGGTCCCTTGGCCATAAGCAAGGAAATGTTTCTTCCTCTCTCGGTTTGTTTCCAAGATTTCTTTGGCTTTGCTGCGATCTTTCCCAAATGTAGTCGGGTACAGAAAGACTGCAGGCAAAGCACCTTTGGAAGGCTACATGGACGGGCCCGTTTTGGCACCATTTCCCGTACTTTATAGCTCCACAGCTATTACTCCCCCCTCGAGGGCTTTTTTAAAAAAAAGATCAATAATTGGCACATTGCCGTAGCCTTATAACATTATAACGATCGATTGCCACACTTTACTTTTCCCCAGATTTCCTTTGGAAAGAAAAAGTAAGTCTCTAGCTCTTTTCCTCCTGGAGTTATAAGGGGGAAAGTGCAGGCATTTCTCTTTATAAATCTTCAGCGAGAAAGGCTAGTGGGCTACTTTTTAAAAAAATGGAAGGTGGGAACTAATCGATCATGGCAGTAGATGATTATAACATTATAATGCTATAGCCATCTGTCCAGTATCAGTTATTTTTTAAGAGCCCCCAAAGGCCTCCGGTGTTGAGGGCAAATGGCAGTGGGGGGGGCCTCTTCTGGTGCTCTTCTGAAGGCCTCAGCATCTGTGCCCTGTTGTTGGCCTTCCAGAGGAACCAGTTGACCACTGTGTGGGACAGGATGCTGGACTAGGAGGAACGCTGCTCTGATCTAGCAGGGCTCTTCTGATGCTCTTGTAAGGGGAAGGCCTTGGCCTCTATGCCCTGTTGTTGGCTGTCCAGCGGAACTGGCTGGTCACTCTGTGAGATGGGTTGCTGGACTGGATGGACCACTGGTCTGATCTATGCTCTTGTCAGGGGAAGGCCTCAGCCACTAAGCCCTGTTGTTGGCCCTCCAGAGGAACTGGTTGGCCACTGTGTGAGGCAGGATGCTGGACTAGATGGACCACTGCTCTGATCCAGCAGGGCTCTTCTGATGTTCTCATGAAGGCCTCTGCCTCTATGCCCTGTAGCTGGACCTCCATAGGAACTGGTTGGCCACTGTGTGAGACAGGAGGCTGGATTGGATGGACCACTGCTCTGATCCAGCAGGGCTCTTCTGATGTTCTCATGAAGGCCTCGGCCTCTATGCCCTGTAGCTGGACCTCCATAGGAACTGGTTGGCCACTGTGTGAGGCAGGGTGCTGGATTGGATGGACCACTGCTCTGATCCAGCAGGGCTCTTCTGATGTTCTCCTGAAGGCCTCAGCCTCTATGCCCTGTAGCTGGACCTCCATAGGAACTGGTTGGCCACTGTGTGAGACAGGAGGCTGGATTGGATGGACCACTGCTCTGATCCAGCAGGGCTCTTCTGATGTTCTCATGAAGGCCTCGGCCTCTATGCCCTGTAGCTGGACCTCCATAGGAACTGGTTGGCCACTGTGTGAGACAGGAGGCTGGATTGGATGGACCACTGCTCTGATCCAGCAGGGCTCTTCTGATGTTCTCATGAAGGCCTCGGCCTCTATGCCCTGTAGCTGGACCTCCATAGGAACTGGTTGGCCACTGTGTGAGGCAGGGTGCTGGATTGGATGGACCACTGCTCTGATCCAGCAGGGCTCTTCTGATGTTCTCCTGAAGGCCTCAGCCTCTATGCCCTGTAGCTGGACCTCCATAGGAACTGGTTGGCCACTGTGTGAGGCAGGGTGCTGGATTGGATGGACCACTGCTCTGATCCAGCAGGGCTCTTCTGATGTTCTCCTGAAGGCCTCGGCCTCTATGCCCTGTTGATGACCCTCCAGAGGAACTGGTTGGCTCCTGTGTGAGATGGGATGCTGGATTAGATGGACTACTGGTCTGATCCAGCAGGGCATATGGATATCATATAATGCAAGGCCAGGGGTGTCGAGCTCATTTTTTACGAGGGCCGGATCTGACATAAATGAGACCTTTTTGGGCCGGGCCATGTGCGTCATAAAACATAATGCCGGGTAGCGGAGATATAAACTCTATAAAGGACCCAAACACAGACAGGTTTTTTTTTTTACTTAAAATAAAAACACGCTTAAAACGTTAGCGCTCTTGCCATATTTTGTTTATTTAGCAGCATCTGATAACGGACACCTCTGGCTCTGAATGAGTGCATCAAAATGTCTGTGCCGTTGCACAATCTTGAGTTTGCTGTTCAGGTGTATTATCTGTCAGCTGCAAACCTACGATGACGCAGCAGCAGCCGTACAGGAAGGAGAAGTTCCACTGCGGGCCTGAGAGAAGCCCTCCGGGGGCCACATGTTTGACATCCCTGCCGTGGGCATTGCCGGCTGGTTCCAAAGCAAGCCCTTTCTGCAGAGTGGTGGCGGTGGACCAGGAGGGAAGCCGGTCTCCACTACTGCTGCCAGTGATGTCTGGGAGACAGCCGGGTCCCTGCGGACTTCCCAACTTCGCTTCCTCAGCCCATGGAGATCCACAAGGGTCTTTCTTCTCTTCGGGGTTTCTGGGAGACTCTGCCGATTGTCCGTCGGAAGGAAGAGAACTTTCACCTTTTCTTTCTTCTCTCCTCCTCCCAAGCCCCAATAAGCCCCGCCAGGCTTAAAGAGGATCATGATGCTTAGGGATGCGGGACAAGTGTCAGCGGGGTAATCTGTTAAAATGGACTAATCCCCCTCAATCGCTTTGGCCTCAGAGTCACACAAATGTTTGTGACTTGGGATTTTTCCTCTCCGGTCGAGAACCCGGCCCCGGCGGAGTTTGTGTTTCTGGCCTTGGAAACTGTTGTTTATTCCGGCTTGGGGTTGGGGTGGATGCGAAGGTCAGGGCGCTGGAGGTCCGTAGAAGCGTCTCACGCCAGGGAGTCAGGACCGCTTTTTGGAGTTTAGTTCCTTCTCCCTGGAGAGAGGGCATTTGGCGGGTCCAAGACTGTGTGTTGGAAAGAGGGTGCTGAACTAGACAGAAGTGTGGAGAAGGGCTCGGTGGAAGAGGCTCTGCTTTGCATGCAGAAGGCTGCAGGTTCAATCCCCGACATCTCCAGTTAAATAAGAATAAGAAGAGGAGGAGGAGATTGGATTTATACCCTACCCTTCACTATCCAAAGGAGTCTCAACGCGGCTCACAATCTCCTTCCTTTCCTCTCCCCACAACAGACACCCTGGGAGGTAGGTGGGGTTGGGAGAACTCTGACTGAGAATTGCTTGTGAGTATAATGACTGCAGGAGTGGGTGTGATAGTAATACTCCGCCTTGCTCCCGATAATAACTGAGCAGCAGCATTTTGCACCCACTGGAGTTTCTGAGTCGAGTTCAAGGGCTGACCCACATAGAGAGCATTACAGCAGTCAAGCCTCAAGGTTATTGTGGTCTGGATACCTGAGGCCGAGGTTGGGAAGTATATCGGCAGAGGTGGTCTGTTAAATATGTGTGACTTCCGGCATGAAGGGTTTTGTTGTAGCTGATAGCCAGTACCTTGAATTGAACTAACTGTTCACCAGTGGAGTCACTGCAGGACATGCATAGCATAAGAACACAAGAGAAGCCAATGTTGGATCAGGCCAATGGCCCATCCAGTCCAAGACACTGTGTCACATGGCCAGAACCCAGGTGCCATCAGGAGGTCCACCAGTGGGGCCAGACTTCCAGAAGCCCTCCCACTGTGGCCCCCCATGCACTGAGAATAAAGAGCATCACTGCGTCAGACATAAGAGAAGCCATGTTGGACCAGGCCAATGGCCCATCCAGTTCAACACTCTGTGTCACACAGTGGCCAGAACCCAGGTACCATCAGGAGGTCCACCAGTGGGGCCAGAACTCCAGAAGCCCTCCCACTGTGCCGCCCCCAAGCATGTTTTGTGCATGTTCAAAATCTAACTGAAATACAGTATGGGGTGGTGAAGGCATCTTCTGCCAGTTAACCCGGGGGGGTAGATTTGTGTGATACATGCTCGAAATCAATAGGTATGGTTTGATGTGCGGTGTGCGCATCCTCATCTTTGACTGGGGCCCCCCATGCACCGAGAATAAAGAGCATCACTGCGTCAGACATAAGAACACAAGAGAAGCCAATGTTGGCTCAGGCCAATGGCCCATCCAGTCCGAGACACTGTGTCACACAGTGGCCAAAAAGACCAGGTGCCATCAGGAGGTCCACCAGTGGGGCCAGACTTCCAGAAGCCCTCCCACTGTGGCCCCCCATGCACTGAGAATAAAGAGCATCACTGCGTCAGACATAAGAGAAGCCATGTTGGACCAGGCCAATGGCCCATCCAGTTCAACACTCTGTGTCACACAGTGGCCAGAACCCAGGTGCCATCAGGAGGTCCACCAGTGGGGCCAGAACTCCAGAAGCCCTCCCACTGTGCCGTCCCCAAGCATGTTTTGCGCATGTTCAAAATCTAACTGGAATACAGTATGGGGTGGTGAAGGCATCTTCTGCCAGTTAACCCGGGGGTGGTGGTGGTAGATTTGTGTGATACATGCTCGAAATCAATAGGTATGGTTTGATGTGCGGTGTGTGCATCCTCATCTTTGACTGGGGCCCATGAGACCCTGGGCTGGGGGTGTGGGGGCTGGCAATCAGATACCCTTTTAAGTCTCTCTAGTTCTGTATGTCCATGAAGAGTAGGTGGGTGCTCAAGCACAGTTAGTTTGCCCGGATCTGGGCCCATTGTTGCTCTCCAGGCGTATTAGCTGCAGTCTCCTCTGAGTGGGTGTGGTGACCCAACATTCCCTGAATAGTGGAGCATTTTCAAAGCCGCCTTCAGCAACAGCCCCAAAGAGGCCAGTCTGTCAGCAACGGGTCGGGTTGCTAGGCAGCGCTTGGCAACCAGCCGGGGAGAGGGTTGTAAGGGGCAGCATCTTGGAAGAAAAATTAAAATAGAAGGAAATTGGGCTCGTCCACGTACAGGAAGTCCTTGCCATAGAGTTTCCCAAGATTGCTAGAGCTACCTGGAAGTGGCAAAGGGTAGCTCTAGGAATGGCAGGAAACTCTATGGTAAATTGGGGAGTCCTTACCGTCGGCCTTCCAGCAATTCCTGCAGCAATGCTTCTGCGTAGCTGTAGGGATCTCCAGGAATGTTGTGGGAAGAAATTCCTGTAGGTAGATGTGGCTTTGCTTCCAGTGGCAGCAGGCAATGCGACCTGACCGTGGGTCCTGGGAGGTCTCCTGGAATGACGATTTGTTTCTAGAGGACAAAGATCAGTTCCCCTGGGGGAAGTAGCTGTTTCGGAGGGAGGGTGGACTCTGTGGCATTATCCCCCGCTGCCGCAGAAGTGACGGAGTCAGACATGGCTCTTGGAGAATTTCCTCAGGAAGTATTTTCCTTTAAAGGTACAAACATGGGTTACCCTGACCTGGATGGCCCAGGCTAACAAGATCTGAGAAGCAAAGTATGGTCAATGCTGGTTAGTACTTGGATGGGAGACCACAAAGGAAGTCCAGGATTGCTCCAAAGAGCCAGGCAATGCTAAGCCACCCCTGAGTATCTCTTCCCTTGAAAACCCTACAGCAGAGGTGTCGAACTCATCTGTTACGAGGGCCGAATCTGACATAAATGAAACCTCGTTGGGCCGGGCCCTGTGTGTCATAAAATCTAATGCCAGGTAGCGGAGATATAAACTTTATAAAGGACACAAACCCAAAGGGTGGTTTTTATATATACTTAAAATAAAAACATGCTTAAAACATTAGTTCTGTAAGCTGCAGGGCTTTTTTTGTAGAAAAAGCCCAGCAGGAACTCATTAGCATAACAGGCCACACTCCTGATATCACAGCTCATTAGCCTATTAGGCCACACCCCCGTGTTACCAGAAGTGTGGTCATCCAGCCACACCCACCTTTTGCTTCTTGTTCTGTTTACCATGTTTATTGTCAAAACCCAGGGGGTTTTTGGAGCAGGAACTCCTTTGCATGTTAGGCCACACACCCCTAATGTGGCCAATGCTAATGAGTTTCTGCTGTTGGGTGTGGCCTGTTATGCTAATGAGTTCCTGCTGGGCGTGGCCAGTTCGGGAGCCAGCCGGAACTCCGTTCCTGTGCGTTCCTGCCCCAAAATAGCCCTGCTAAGCTGCAAACCTACTTTTGATTTATCGACATTCCCCACAGAAATCTCATGCTCAGAGTTCTGAGCCTAGGACCCAGGTTAAAACATGAAATGGCTGAGTGATTAAGAGAGATGGCCAGTTCCACTGCGGGCCTGCCGGAAGCCCTCCGGGGGCCTGATCCGGCTCCCCGGGCCACATTTTTGACACCCCTGCCCTACAGGCTCGCTTAAAGGTCAGCTGATGGCACTTCACACATACACTCGAACTCAGGGCTGGGGGCTAGCCCATGAGTCTTAGGTCAAGATCCGCACTTTTGGGGATGTCTGAAGAGTCCCAGTGTTATGTGAAGAAGGGAACTTTTGACTCTGGAAAGCTCATCCCCCCCCCCCCCCAAAAAAAAAAATCTTGTTAGTCTGTAAGGTGCTGCTGGACTCGAATTCAGGAATTCTGAATGTCTGGATCCCTGGATTTGCGAATGGCCAGATTTGGGGAGGGAACCTTCCCTATGAAGAAAGGTTAAAATGCTTGGGGCTCTTTAGCTTGGAGAAACGACGGCTGAGGGGTGACATGATTGAGGTTTATAAGATTATGAATGGAAATGAGCAGGTTGAGAAAGAAGTACTTTTCTCCCTTTCTCACAATACAAGAACTCGTGGGCACTCCATGAAATTGCTGAGCAGTCGGGTTAGAACAGATAAAAGGAAGTCCTTCTTCACCCAAAGAGTGATTAACACGTGGAATTCACTGCCTCAGGAGGTGGTGGCAGCTACAAGCATGGACAGTTTCAAGAGGGAATTAGATAAACATATGGAGCAGAAGTCCATCAGTGGCTATTAGCCACAGGGTATAGATGGGAACTCTCAATCTGGGGCAGGTGATGCACTCTATTCTTGGTGCTGGAGGAGGCAGCAGTGGGAGGGCTTCTAGTGTCCTGGCCCCACTGCTGGACTTCCTGATGGCACCTGGTATATTATGGCCGCTGTGTGACAGAGTGTTGGACTGGATGGGCCGTTGGCCTGATTCAACATTGGCTTCTCTTATGTTCTTAAGAAATTTCTGTTCTGGTTAAATTACGACGGTGCGTGGTTTGGGTTACATTTTTTTGCTGGAGAGCGTCAGTGAGCTGTTGAGATCGGTCCCACGCATAGATTCATTGCTTTAATTTCTTGTTGTTCGCCTCCCCGGGCCTACCAGAAGGGCAGGAGATCAACATTTTAGATAAAGCGATTTTAAAAAGAAACGTTTCACCTTGGGTGCCAAAATGCATGCGGTCCAGCCGGACTTCATCCCCCCCCACCCTTTCCTGTCCTTTCTCTTGCAAGGCTAGCGGTTTTTCAAGTGCGTTGGTTAGGACAGCCAGTTGCCGATAGGAAGGCTAACACCGGAACGTCCAGATATTTATCTCCTGTCCCCCACCCCCAGGCGCAAGGACACCAAATGACTTGCATATATTCCTCCCGCGAGTCAATGGCTCCCCCCACCACCAGGAACCGATGCTCCCTCTGAGCTGTGGAGTCTTGTGAGCAAACATTCTCCTTTGTGAGCTCCCGGCATTAAAGCGGCGAGCCAGCAATTTGGCTGCTGCATCAGTTATTTTGCTCTGGAGCCATCCCTGCCTGAGTGAGGACAAAATAAATGTGTGAGCTGGAGGCTAAAAAACTGTGAGCTGGCTCACACTACCTCAGCTTAGAGGGAACACTGCCGGGAACCCGGCCTCTCTGGGGCTTTCTTCTCCTTAGCCACCGGGTCTTCCTTTCGTCATAGCCACAGAAGGCAGCGGCCGGCCTTTCTTTTTCTCGCTTCCCTTGGCAGTCGGCGAATTTCTTGCACAACTGCAGAAACAGGGGAAACCGTGTGTGTGTGTGTGGAGAACATGAACACCCCGGTCTATATATAGCCAGCCAAACTGACGGTGGATGTTTCGTGGCAAACTTCCCGAAGATGCGAGAGAAAGAGCAGACTCTGGGGGCGGTGTGGGTGTGTGGGGGGCCCTTGCCAGAGGAGAGACCGTGGGACCGCTGTCCCCTGTGGGTTGACCTCTAAGGGCCCACGGCCTCAGTCGGTGGGGGAAAGGTTGCGAAGAAGGGCCGGATCCGCCCAGCTCACTGGTGCTCTGCGGGCTAAGCCAGCCGTCCCGTTAGTGCTCTCCCCCCGCCAAATGGATCCGGTGCCTCTACTACCCCGTCCGCAGTACAGACTGAAGGAGAGCTGTGCTGTGACCTTCTCTGCAATCTCTCCCCTGTCAGTGATGGATACTTTTACACTGAATGGTCCCTTTGTCTCCTGCCTTTCATGTATTCGGGAAATTTTGTATGGCTTCGGTTTAATGTTCTTGGAAAGTTGTTCCTCTGACGGCCTTCTTCTTCTTTTTGATAGTTGCCAGTTTGCATTCCCCTCCCCCAACCTGATTCCCACCCACCCCCTTCTTATTTTCCCCATTTGGGCAAGACTTTCACGGTTTAAGGGAAGCCTTCTGCTTCGTTATGAACATCCAGAGCAGTTGTATTACCATCAAATCAGCAGCTAGGATAATACCTGCTCAGACTGGCGGCGGCCCGCCAGGCTTTCCGTCACAGAAAGGTCTTTCCGAGGACCTGCGCCCTTCCAAATTGGCGGTGCCAGGGACTGAACCCAGGGCCTTCGAGCTGCAAGGCAGGTGCGCTGCCGCGAAGCCTCCTCGATTCCACTGTTCAGCCATGCTGGCATCCTTGTTTGTACCTTTTTAAAATCTACGACAGGCGTGCTGTTTGAGCTTCTGGATCAAGACGGGTGGCCATCTGTTCTGTAGCAGTAGTCTGCCTGTAGGAGTAGAAAAGAGCAGGGGCCCAGCAGCACCTTAAAGACTGACAAAATTCATGGCTCGCTTCCTCGGATACCAAAGAGCAAGAGCCCAGCAGCACCTTAAAGACTAACAAAGTCTGTGGCAGGGCAGGAGCTTTCGTGAGTCACCGCCCACTTCCTCGGATACCAAAGATCAGGAGTCCAGTAGCTCTCCGTGGCTGGGTCCCTTCCTCCCCCCCCCACGCCACGCACCTTGCCGTCAGCTCCCATGCTAGGTGCTGCTCTCTTCCATGAGCCGCCTTGGCCTCACCTGACCCTCTAATCCTGCAGCCATCTGACTCTTCCTTAACCCTGTTCCCACTCTCTCCACGGCAAGCCGCTCTCCTCCCTGGCTCCCCCTTCCGCCCGGCCCCAGGGCCAGTCCTCTAGCCGCGCCACCCGCAAACCAGGCATGTGTCACCCCCCCCCCCCAGGACCTGGGCTGTCCCCACACATTTCACAATGAAACTGTTTAGCCCAAAGCTTCACAGACCTTTGGCAGTGAAGGCCTTTATTCTCAGAGGTCCTCGTACCTCTGCAGAAATTATTAAAAGTGTGTAGTTCAAAGGTAGGACAGCGGCGGCTCAGAGGTTAAGACCCTGAGCCGCAGACTGGAAGGTCTATAGTTCAGCAGTTCGAGACCCGAGTGCCGTGTGACGGAGTGAGCTCCCGTCTCCGGCCCCAGCTCCTGCCGACCTAGCAGGTCGAAAGCGAGAAATTGCAAGTAGATAAACAGGTACCGCTTCGGTGGGAAGGTAACAGCGTTCCGTGTGCCTTGGTGTTTAGTCATGCCGGCCACATGACCACGGGAAACGTCTGCGGACAGCGCCGACTCTTCGACTTGGAAACGGAGATGAGCACCATCCCCCTAGAGTGGGATCTGACTGGCTTTCAAGCAAGGAAACCTAGTTCAAAGGTAGTAATGCCAGTTTGGTGTCGTGGTTAAGTGCACGGACTCTAATCTGGGAGAAGCGGGTTTGATTCCCCACTCCTCCACTCGTAGCTGCTGGATGGCCTTGGGCAAGCCATAGTTCTGGACAGTTCTAGAAAGAGCACTCTCAGCCCCGCCTGCCTCACAGAGGGTGCCTGTTGAGGGGAGGGGAAGGGAAAGGAGTTTGTAAGTCGCTCTGAGACTCCCTTGGGTAGTAAAGGGCGGAGTATAAATCCAATCTCCTCTTCTTCTTCTACCTCACAGAGGGTGTCTGTTGTGGGGAGGGGAAGGGAAAGGAGTTTGTAAGCCGCTCTGAGACTCCAAGTGAAGGGTGGGGTATAAATCCAGTCTCCTCCTCCTCCTCCTCCTCCTCCTCCTCCTCCTCCTCCTCCTCCTCCTCCTCCTCCTCCTCCTCTTCTTCTTCTTCTTCTTCTTCTTCTTCTTCTTCTTCTTCTTCTTCTTCTTCTTCTTCTTCTTCTTCTTCTTCTTCTTCTTCTTCTTCTTCTTCTTCTTCTTCTTCTTCTTCTTCTTCTTCTTCTTCTTCTTCTTCTTCTTCTTCTTCTTCTTCTTCTTCTTCTAATATATCCTTTTTTCTGTACGGGATCAAGTACCTTCTATCACTGGAATCGTTAACCCCTCCCTCTCAGGATAGCAGCAATTCTTTTTCAACTAGATTGGAGTCTAGTGGCACCTGGGGGGTGGGGGTAGAAAGTGCCGTCCAGTTGCAGCCGACTTGTGGAGACCCCGTAGGTGTTTCAAGGCAAGAGGCATTCAGAGGTGGTTTGCCATTGCCTGCCTCTGCATCCCGACCCTGGTATTCCTTGGTGGTCTCCCAGCCAAATGCTAACCAGGGCCGACCCTGCGTAGCTTCCGAGATCTGACGAGACCGGACGAGCCTCAGCCACCCAGGCCAGCATTTTAGTGGCACCTTAGAGACCCACGAGATGTTTGGGATATAAGCTTTCGAGAGTCAGAGCTCCCTTGGTTATCTGACGAAGAGAGTTGTGACTTCCGAAAGTTCACACCCTGTAAATCTGAATGGTCTCTATGGTGCTGCTTGGTGCTGCTCTCTTCTCCACCCAAAGAGTGATTAACACGTGGGATTCACTGCCACAGGAGGTGGTGGCAGCTACAAGCATGGGCGGCTTCAAGAGGGAATTGGATGAACATCTGGAGCAGAGGTCCATCAGGGGCTATGAGCCACAAGGCATAGATAGGGACTCTCGGACAGGGGCACGGGATGCTCTGTATTCTTGGTGCTTCGGGGGGGGGGGGAACAGTGGGAGGGCTTCTGGTGTCCTGGCCCCACTGCTGGACCTCCTGATGGCACCTGGTATATTTTGGCAGTTGTGTGACAGAGTGTTGGACTAGATGGGCCATTGGCCTGATTCAACATTGGCTTCTCTTATGTTCTTATGTTATGTTCTTATGCTGCTGCGGCGTCATCATAGGTTTGCAGCTTACAGGTAACACACCTGAACAGCATACTCAAGATTGCAACACCACAGACATTTTGATGCAATAATTCAGAGCCAGAGGTGTCAGTTATCAGACGCTGTTAAATAAACAAAATATTACAAGAGGGCTCATATTTTAAGCATGTTTTGAAGTAATAAAAAAAAAACACCTTTGTGTTTGTGTCCTTTATAAAGTCTATATCTCCACTACCTAGCATTACCTTTTATGACACACGTGGCCCGGCCCGACAAGGTCTCATTTATGTCAGATCCAGCCCTCGTAACAAATAAGAACATAAGAACATAAGAGAGAAGCCAATGTTGGATCAGGCCAGTGGCCCATCCAGTCCAACACTCTGTCACACAGCGGCCAAAAATACCAGGGGCCATCAGGAGGTCCAGCAGTGGGGCCAGGACACTAGAAGCCCTCCCACTGCTGCCTCCCCCAAGCACTGAGAATACAGAGCATCACTTGCTCCAGACATAAGAACATAAGAGAGAAGCCAATGTTGGATCAGGCCAATGGCCCATCCAGTCCAACACTCTGTCACACAGTGGCCAAAAAGACCAGGGGCCATCAGGAGGTCCCGCAGTGGGGCCAGGACACCAGAAGCCCTCCCACTGCTGCCTCCCCAAGCACTGAGAATACAGAGCATCACTTGCTCCAGACATAAGAACATAAGAGAGAAGCCAATGTTGGATCAGGCCAATGGCCCATCCAGTCCAACACTCTGTCACACAGTGGCCAAAAAGACCAGGGGCCATCAGGAGGTCCAGCAGTGGGGCCAGGACACCAGAAGCCCTCCCACTGCTGCCTCCCCCAAGCACTGAGAATACAGAGCATCACTTGCTCCAGACATAAGAACATAAGAGAGAAGCCAATGTTGGATCAGGCCAATGGCCCATCCAGTCCAACACTCTGTCACACAGTGGCCAAAAAGACCAGGGGCCATCAGGAGGTCCAGCAGTGGGGCCAGGACACCAGAAGCCCTCCCACTGCTGCCTCCCCAAGCACTGAGAATACAGAGCATCACTTGCTCCAGACATAAGAACATAAGAGAGAAGCCAATGTTGGATCAGGCCAATGGCCCATCCAGTCCAACACTCTGTCACACAGTGGCCAAAAAGACCAGGGGCCATCAGGAGGTCCAGCACTGGGGCCAGGACACCAGAAGCCCTCCCACTGCTGCCTCCCCAAGCACTGAGAATACAGAGCATCACTTGCTCCAGACATAAGAACATAAGAGAGAAGCCAATGTTGGATCAGGCCAGTGGCCCATCCAGTCCAACACTCTGTCACACAGCGGCCAAAAATACCAGGGGCCATCAGGAGGTCCAGCAGTGGGGCCAGGACACCAGAAGCCCTCCCACTGCTGCCTCCCCCAAGCACTGAGAATACAGAGCATCACTTGCTCCAGACATAAGAACATAAGA
This sequence comes from Gekko gecko, assembly GCA_029375565.1. Taxonomy (NCBI): domain Eukaryota; kingdom Metazoa; phylum Chordata; class Lepidosauria; order Squamata; family Gekkonidae; genus Gekko; species Gekko gecko. The sequence continues at coordinate 245,684,600 of JAPDNY010000003.1, read as the reverse complement.
GAGAAGCCAATGTTGGATCAGGCCAGTGGCCCATCCAGTCCAACACTCTGTCACACAGTGGCCAAAAATACCAGGGGCCATCAGGAGGTCCCGCAGTGGGGCCAGGACACCAGAAGCCCTCCCACTGCTGCCTCCCCCAAGCACTGAGAATACAGAGCATCACTTGCTCCAGACATAAGAACATAAGAGAGAAGCCAATGTTGGATCAGGCCAGTGGCCCATCCAGTCCAACACTCTGTCACACAGTGGCCAAAAATACCAGGGGCCATCAGGAGGTCCAGCAGTGGGGCCAGGACACCAGAAGCCCTCCCACTGCTGCCTCCCCCAAGCACTGAGAATACAGAGCATCACTTGCTCCAGACATAAGAACATAAGAGAGAAGCCAATGTTGGATCAGGCCAGTGGCCCATCCAGTCCAACACTCTGTCACACAGTGGCCAAAAATACCAGGGGCCATCAGGAGGTCCCGCAGTGGGGCCAGGACACCAGAAGCCCTCCCACTGCTGCCTCCCCCAAGCACTGAGAATACAGAGCATCACTTGCTCCAGACATAAGAACATAAGAGAGAAGCCAATGTTGGATCAGGCCAGTGGCCCATCCAGTCCAACACTCTGTCACACAGTGGCCAAAAATACCAGGGGCCATCAGGAGGTCCAGCAGTAGGGCCAGGACACCAAAGCCCTCCCACTGCTGCCTCCCCCAAGCACTGAGAATACAGAGCATCACTTGCTCCAGACATAAGAAACATAGAGAGAAGCCAATGTTGGATCAGGCCAGTGGCCCATCCAGTCCAACACTCTGTCACACAGTGGCCAAAAATACCAGGGGCCATCAGGAGGTCCAGCAGTGGGGCCAGGACACCAGAAGCCCTCCCACTGCTGCCTCCCCCAAGCACTGAGAATACAGAGCATCACTTGCTCCAGACATAAGAACATAAGAGAGAAGCCAATGTTGGATCAGGCCAGTGGCCCATCCAGTCCAACACTCTGTCACACAGTGGCCAAAAATAACAGGGGCCATCAGGAGGTCCAGCAGTGGGGCCAGGACACCAGAAGCCCTCCCACTGCTGCCTCCCCAAGCACTGAGAATACAGAGCATCACTTGCTCCAGACATAAGAAAATAAGAGAGAAGCCAATGTTGAATCAGGCCAGTGGCCCATCCAGTCCAACACTCTGTCACACAGTGGCCAAAAATACCAGGGGCCATCAGGAGGTCCAGCAGTGGGGCCAGGACACCAGAAGCCCTCCCACTGCTGCCTCCCCAAGCACTGAGAATACAGAGCATCACTTGCTCCAGACATAAGAACATAAGAGAGAAGCCAATGTTGGATCAGGCCAGTGGCCCATCCAGTCCAACACTCTGTCACACAGTGGCCAAAAATAACAGGGGCCATCAGGAGGTCCAGCAGTGGGGCCAGGACACCAGAAGCCCTCCCACTGCTGCCTCCCCCAAGCACTGAGAATACAGAGCATCACTTGCTCCAGACATAAGAACATAAGAGAGAAGCCAATGTTGGATCAGGCCAGTGGCCCATCCAGTCCAACACTCTGTCACACAGTGGCCAAAAATACCAGGGGCCATCAGGAGGCCCAGCAGTGGGGCCAGGACACCAGAAGCCCTCCCACTGCTGCCTCCCCCAAGCACTGAGAATACAGAGCATCACTTGCTCCAGACATAAGAACATAAAAGAGAAGCCAATGTTGGATCAGGCCAGTGGCCCATCCAGTCCAACACTCTGTCACACAGTGGCCAAAAAGACCAGGGGCCATCAGGAGGTCCAGCAGTGGGGCCAGGACACCAGAAGCCCTCCCACTGCTGCCTCCCCAAGCACTGAGAATACAGAGCATCACTTGCTCCAGACATAAGAACATAGAGAGAAGCCAATGTTGGATCAGGCCAGTGGCCCATCCAGTCCAACACTCTGTCACACAGTGGCCAAAAATACCAGGGGCCATCAGGAGGTCCAGCAGTGGGGCCAGGACACCAGAAGCCCTCCCACTGCTGCCTCCCCAAGCACTGAGAATACAGAGCATCACTTGCTCCAGACATAAGAACATAAGAGAGAAGCCAATGTTGGATCAGGCCAGTGGCCCATCCAGTCCAACACTCTGTCACACAGTGGCCAAAAATACCAGGGGCCATCAGGAGGCCCAGCAGTGGGGCCAGGACACCAGAAGCCCTCCCACTGCTGCCTCCCCCAAGCACTGAGAATACAGAGCATCACATGCTCCAGACATAAGAACATAAAGAAAGCCAATGTTGGATCAGGCCAATGGCCCATCCAGTCCAACACTCTGTCACACAGTGGCCAAAAATACCAGGGGCCATCAGGAGGTCCCGCAGTGGGGCCAGGACACCAGAAGCCCTCCCACTGCTGCCTCCCCCAAGCACTGAGAATACAGAGCATCACTTGCTCCAGACATAAGAACATAAGAGAGAAGCCAATGTTGGATCAGGCCAGTGGCCCATCCAGTCCGCAACACTCTGTCACACAGTGGCCAAAAAGACCAGGGGCCATCAGGAGGTCCAGCAGTGGGGCCAGGACACCAGAAGCCCTCCCACTGCTGCCTCCCCCAAGCACTGAGAATACAGAGCATCACTTGCTCCAGACATAAGAACATAAGAGAGAAGCCAATGTTGGATCAGGCCAGTGGCCCATCCAGTCCAACACTCTGTCACACAGCGGCCAAAAATACCAGGGGCCATCAGGAGGTCCAGCAGTGGGGCCAGGACACCAGAAGCCCTCCCACTGCTGCCTCCCCCAAGCACTGAGAATACAGAGCATCACTTGCTCCAGACATAAGAACATAAGAGAGAAGCCAATGTTGGATCAGGCCAGTGGCCCATCCAGTCCAACACTCTGTCACACAGTGGCCAAAAATACCAGGGGCCATCAGGAGGTCCACGCAGTGGGGCCAGGACACCAGAAGCCCTCCCACTGCTGCCTCCCCCAAGCACTGAGAATACAGAGCATCACTTGCTCCAGACATAAGAACATAAGAGAGAAGCCAATGTTGGATCAGGCCAGTGGCCCATCCAGTCCAACACTCTGTCACACAGTGGCCAAAAATACCAGGGGCCATCAGGAGGTCCAGCAGTGGGGCCAGGACACCAGAAGCCCTCCCACTGCTGCCTCCCCAAGCACTGAGAATACAGAGCATCACTTGCTCCAGAACATAAGAACATAAGAGAGAAGCCAATGTTGGATCAGGCCAGTGGCCCATCCAGTCCAACACTCTGTCACACAGTGGCCAAAAATACCAGGGGGCCATCAGAGGTCCCGCAGTGGGGCCAGGACACCAGAAGCCCCTCCCACTGCTGCCTCCCCAAGCACTGAGAATACAGAGCATCACTTGCTCCAGACATAAGAACATAAGAGAGAAGCCAATGTTGGATCAGGCCAGTGGCCCATCCAGTCCAACACTCTGTCACACAGTGGCCAAAAATACCAGGGGCCATCAGGAGGTCCAGCAGTAGGGCCAGGACACCAGAAGCCCTCCCACTGCTGCCTCCCCCAAGCACTGAGAATACAGAGCATCACTTGCTCCAGACATAAGAAAATAAGAGAGAAGCCAATGTTGAATCAGGCCAGTGGCCCATCCAGTCCAACACTCTGTCACACAGTGGCCAAAAATACCAGGGGCCATCAGGAGGCCCAGCAGTGGGGCCAGGACACCAGAAGCCCTCCCACTGCTGCCTCCCCCAAGCACTGAGAATACAGAGCATCACTTGCTCCAGACATAAGAACATAAGAGAGAAGCCAATGTTGGATCAGGCCAGTGGCCCATCCAGTCCAACACTCTGTCACACAGTGGCCAAAAATAACAGGGGCCATCAGGAGGTCCAGCAGTGGGGCCAGGACACCAGAAGCCCTCCCACTGCTGCCTCCCCAAGCACTGAGAATACAGAGCATCACTTGCTCCAGACATAAGAACATAAGAGAGAAGCCAATGTTGGATCAGGCCAGTGGCCCATCCAGTCCAACACTCTGTCACACAGTGGCCAAAAATACCAGGGGCCATCAGGAGGCCCAGCAGTGGGGCCAGGACACCAGAAGCCCTCCCACTGCTGCCTCCCCCAAGCACTGAGAACACAGAGCATCACTTGCTCCAGACATAAGAACATAAAAGAGAAGCCAATGTTGGATCAGGCCAGTGGCCCATCCAGTCCAACACTCTGTCACACAGTGGCCAAAAAGACCAGGGGCCATCAGGAGGTCCAGCAGTGAGGCCAGGACACCAGAAGCCCTCCCACTGCTGCCTCCCCCAAGCACTGAGAATACAGAGCATCACTTGCTCCAGACATAAGAACATAAGAGAGAAGCCAATGTTGGATCAGGCCAGTGGCCCATCCAGTCCAACACTCTGTCACACAGTGGCCAAAAACACCAGGGGCCATCAGGAGGTCCACGCAGTGGGGCCAGGACACCAGAAGCCCTCCCACTGCTGCCTCCCCCAAGCACTGAGAATACAGAGCATCACTTGCTCCAGACATAAGAACATAAGAGAGAAGCCAATGTTGGATCAGGCCAGTGGCCCATCCAGTCCAACACTCTGTCTACACAGTGGCCAAAAATACCAGGGGCCATCAGGAGGTCCCGCAGTGGGGCCAGGACACCAGAAGCCCTCCCCACTGCTGCCTCCCCCAAGCACTGAGAATACAGAGCATCACTTGCTCCAGACATAAGAACATAAGAGAGAAGCCAATGTTGGATCAGGCCAGTGGCCCATCCAGTCCAACACTCTGTCACACAGTGGCCAAAAATACCAGGGGCCATCAGGAGGCCCAGCAGTGGGGCCAGGACACCAGAAGCCCTCCCACTGCTGCCTCCCCCAAGCACTGAGAATACAGAGCATCACTTGCTCCAGACATAAGAACATAAGAGAGAAGCCAATGTTGGATCAGGCCAGTGGCCCATCCAGTCCAACACTCTGTCACACAGTGGCCAAAAATACCAGGGGCCATCAGGAGGTCCAGCAGTGGGGCCAGGACACCAGAAGCCCTCCCACTGCTGCCTCCCCCAAGCACTGAGAATACAGAGCATCACTTGCTCCAGACATAAGAACATAAGAGAGAAGCCAATGTTGGATCAGGCCAGTGGCCCATCCAGTCCAACACTCTGTCACACAGTGGCCAAAAATACCAGGGGCCATCAGGAGGTCCCGCAGTGGGGCCAGGACACCAGAAGCCCTCCCACTGCTGCCTCCCCCAAGCACTGAGAATACAGAGCATCACTTGCTCCAGACATAAGAACATAAGAGAGAAGCCAATGTTGGATCAGGCCAGTGGCCCATCCAGTCCAACACTCTGTCACACAGTGGCCAAAAATACCAGGGGCCATCAGGAGGTCCCGCAGTGGGGCCAGGACACCAGAGGCCCTCCCACTGCTGCCTCCCCCAAGCACTGAGAATACAGAGCATCACTTGCTCCAGACATAAGAACATAAGGAGAAGCCAATGTTGGATCAGGCCAGTGGCCCATCCAGTCCAACACTCTGTCACACAGTGGCCAAAAATACCAGGGGCCATCAGGGAGGCCCAGCAGTGGGGCCAGGACACCAGAAGCCCTCCCACTGCTGCCTCCCCCAAGCACTGAGAATACAGAGCATCACTTGCTCCAGACATAAGAACATAAGAGAGAAGCCAATGTTGGATCAGGCCAGTGGCCCATCCAGTCCAACACCTCTGTCACACAGTGGCCAAAAATACCAGGGGCCATCCAGGAGGCCCAGCAGTGGGGCCAGGACACCAGAAGCCCTCCCACTGCTGCCTCCCCCAAGCACTGAGAATACGGGAGCATCACTTGCTCCAGACATAAGAACATAAAAGAGAAGCCAATGTTGGATCAGGCCAGTGGCCCATCCAGTCCAACACTCTGTCACACAGTGGTCAAAAATACCAGGGGCCATCAGGAGGTCCAGCAGTGGGGCCAGGACACCAGAAGCCCTCCCACTGCTGCCTCCCCCAAGCACTGAGAATACAGAGCATCACTTGCTCCAGACATAAGAACATAAGAGAGAAGCCAATGTTGGATCAGGCCAGTGGCCCATCCAGTCCAACACTCTGTCACACAGTAGCCAAAAATGCCAGGGGCCATCAGGAGGTCCAGCAGTGGGGCCAGGACACCAGAAGCCCTCCCACTGCTGCCTCCCCCAAGCACTGAGAATACAGAGCATCACTTGCTCCAGACATAAGAACATAAGAGAGAAGCCAATGTTTGGATCAGGCCAGTGGCCCATCCAGTCCAACACTCTGTCACACAGTGGCCAAAAATACCAGGGGCCATCAGGAGGTCCCGCAGTGGGGCCAGGACACCAGAAGCCCTCCCACTGCTGCCTCCCCCAAGCACTGAGAATACAGAGCATCACTTGCTCCAGACATAAGAACATAAAAGAGAAGCCAATGTTGGATCAGGCCTGTGGCCCATCCAGTCCAACACTCTGTCACACAGTGGCCAAAAATACCAGGGGGCCATCAGGAGGTCCAGCAGTGGGGCCAGGACACCAGAAGCCCTCCCACTGCTGCCTCCCCAAGCACTGAGAATACAGAGCATCACTTGCTCCAGACATAAGAACATAAGAGAGAAGCCAATGTTGGATCAGGCCAGTGGCCCATCCAGTCCAACACTCTGTCACACAGTGGCCAAAAATACCAGGGGCCATCAGGAGGCCCAGCAGTGGGGCCAGGACACTCAGAAGCCCTCCCACTGCTGCCTCCCCCAAGCACTGAGAATACAGAGCATCACTTGCTCCAGACATAAGAACATAAGAGAGAAGCCAATGTTGGATCAGGCCAGTGGCCCATCCAATCCAACACTCTGTCACACAGTGGCCAAAAATACCAGGGGCCATCAGAGGTCCAGCAGTGGGGCCAGGACACCAGGAAGCCTCCCACTGCTGCCTCCCCCAAGCACTGAGAATACAGAGCATCACTTGCTCCAGACATAAGAACATAAGAGAGAAGCCAATGTTGGATCAGGCCAGTGGCCCATCCAGTCCAACACTCTGTCACACAGTGGCCAAAAATACCAGGGGCCATCAGGAGGTCCAGCAGTGGGGGCCAGGACACCAGAAGCCCTCCCACTGCTGCCTCCCCAAGCACTGAGAATACAGAGCGTCACTTGCTCCAGACATAAGAACATAAGAGAGAAGCCAATGTTGGATCAGGCCAGTGGCCCATCCAGTCCAACACTCTGTCACACAGTGGCCAAAAATACCAGGGGCCATCAGGAGGCCCAGCAGTGGGGCCAGGACACCAGAAGCCCTCCCACCTGCTGCCTCCCCAAGCACTGAGAATACAGAGCATCACTTGCTCCAGGACATAAGAACATAAAGAGAAGCCAATGTTGGATCAGGCCAGTGGCCCATCCAATCCAACACTCCTGTCACACAGTGGCCAAAATACCAGGGCCATCAGGAGGTCCAGCAGTGGGGCCAGGACACCAGAAGCCCTCCCACTGCTGCCTCCCCCAAGCACTGAGAATACAGAGCATCACTTGCTCCAGACATAAGAACATAAGAGAGAAGCCAATGTTGGATCAGGCCAGTGGCCCATCCAGTCCAACACTCTGTCACACAGTGGCCAAAAATACCAGGGGGCCATCAGGAGGTCCAGCAGTGGGGCCAGGACACCAGAAGCCCTCCCACTGCTGCCTCCCCCAAGCACTGAGAATACAGAGCATCACTTGCTCCAGACATAAGAACATAAGAGAGAAGCCAATGTTGGATCAGGCCAGTGGCCCATCCAGTCCAACACTCTGTCACACAGTGGCCAAAAATACCAGGGGCCATCAGGAGGTCCAGCAGTGGGGCCAGGACACTAGAAGCCCTCCCACTGCTGCCTCCCAAGCACTGAGGAATACAGAGCATCACTTGCTCCAGACATAAGAACATAAGAGAGAAGCCAATGTTGGATCAGGCCAGTGGCCCATCCAGTCCAACACTCTGTCACACAGTGGCCAAAAATACCAGGGGCCATCAGGAGGCCCAGCAGTGGGGCCAGGACACCAGAAGCCCTCCCACTGCTGCCTCCCCCAAGCACTGAGAATACAGAGCATCACTTGCTCCAGACATAAGAACATAAAAGAGAAGCCAATGTTGGATCAGGCCAGTGGCCCATCCAATCCAACACTCTGTCACACAGTGGCCAAAAATACCAGGGGCCATCAGGAGGTCCAGCAGTGGGGCCAGTGACACCAGAAGCCCTCCCACTGCTGCCTCCCCCAAGCACTGAGAATACAGAGCATCACTTGCTCCAGACATAAGAACATAAGAGAGAGCCAATGTTGGATCAGGCCAGTGGCCCATCCAGTCCAACACTCTGTCACACAGTGGCCAAAAATACCAGGGGCCATCAGGAGGTCCAGCAGTGGGGCCAGGACACCAGAAGCCTTCCCATTGCTGCCCCCCCCAAGCACTGAGAATATAGAGCATCACTTGCTCCAGACATAAGAACATAAGAGAGAAGCCAATGTTGGATCAGGCCAGTGGCCCATCCAGTCCAACACTCTGTCACACAGCGGCCCAAATATACCAGGTGCCATCAGGAGGTCCCAGCAGTGGGGCCAGGACACCAGAAGCCCTCCCACTGCTGCCCCCTCCAGCACCAACAATAGCGTGCATCACCTGCCCCAGACTGAGAGTTCCCATCTATACCCTGTGGCTAATAGCCACTGATGGACTTCTGCTCCAGATGTTCATCTAATTCCCTCTGAAACTGTCCATGCTTGTAGCTGCCACCACCTCCTGTGGCAGGGAATTCCACATGTTAATCACTCTTTGGGTGAAGAAGGACTTCCTTTATCTGTTCTAAATGAGTTGGATACCCCCTTGCTTAGAGGGAAAATTGGTGGGGTCATCAAGGCAGCTGCGTCAGGTAGCTTTGGAACACGTCTGGGGGACTACTTGTCCCAGCCACTGAATGGGCAGTGATACGGCATTTCGTTGCCTGGAGTGGCAGCGTGGTTGTAGGCGTCCAGCTAGGATCTGGGAGTCCCAGGTTCAAATCCTTGCTCTGTCAATGGGTGCTTCGTGGGTGACCTTGGACCACTCACACCCTCTCTGCCTAACCAACCTCACGGGGCAGAGGAGCATGATGTTAAGCCGCTGTGAGTCCCCCCCATAAATGAAGTAAATGTCTTGAATAATAATAGTAAATACCTCAAATAACTTGGTGTCAGCTGCAAACTTGGCTGTTAAGCTAGATAACTGCATGGAATGTAAACAGGAAGAAGAAGAAGAAAATGTATCACCCCTCCCCATTTTTTTCCTGGCCCATCAGGGCCGGAGGAGGGGATACATTTTTCTTCTTATTCCTGTTTACACTGCATGCAGTTATGGTGTTTTAATAACCACTTACCACATCTTTATTTTTAAAAAAAGTTGTGAGATTCCGTTAATTTATTCTCAAATTGGCAACCAGCCCTGCTAAGCTGTAATCTGTCTGAGCTTTAATTCGCGGAGGAAGTATTGTTTCATGTGAAGGAATAAGGAAGGGGGAAATATATATATACAGGGGGAGATCTCAGTGTGTGACGAGGGAACGCGGTCTGACCAGTGTGATGTTGTGTTGCATTTCGTTTAAGGAACTTGAGTCTGTGGTTCAAATGCCTTCTGTGCCCCTGGTGGACGTCAGCTCGGTTCTTTAAGAATGGCGTCCTTAAAAGCAGAAGTTAAAAGCCCCTTCAGAAACCCCCAGTTGCTTAGGGGCTTTATCGCCCATTTCAGAGGCCTTGCAAGCAGTGTTCCCTCTAAGCTGAGTTAGTGTGAGTGAGCTTACAGTTTTTTAGCCTCCCCGCTCACAGATTTTTGTCTCAGCTCAGGAAGGAGGGCTCCAGAGCAACGTTCCCTCCAAGCTGCAGAGTCTTGTGAGCAGAAATTCTACTTTGATGAGCTGCTGGCATTAAAGTTGTGAACGAGTGATTTGGCTCCTGAATAAATTAATTTGCTCTGGGAGCCCTCCTTCCTGAGCTAAGACAAAATGCGTGAGCCGGAGGCTAAAAGACTGTGAGCCGGCTCACACTAACTCAGCTTAGAGGGAACACTGGAGCAAACTGATTGATGCAGTAGCCAAATCGCTCGCTCACAACTTTAATGCCCGTAGCTCACAAAGTAGAATTTTTGCTCACAGGACTCCACAACTTAGAGGGAACATTGGTGGTTTTATTTCCAAGAGTGTGGCGGACGGGCAGAGCTCCTGGGGTGGTCCTTTGGCAAACGCCCCCTCTAAGACTCGGGCTCTTTGTCAGAGTGACACCCTTGAAGCAAAGCTAAGGGTGACCACCCGGAACTTTACTGCCACAGACAATTTTCCTCTAAGCCGTGGCGTCTTGTGAGCAAAAATTCTAGTTTGTGAGCTACTGGCATTAATGTTGTGAGCGAGCCATTTGGCTGCTGCATAAATTAGTTTGCTCCAAAGCCATCCTTCCTGAACTAAGACAAAAATCTGTGAGCTGGAGGCTAGAAAACTGTGAGCTAGCTCACACTAACTCAGCTTAGAGGGAACACTGGCCACAGATCTTTCCAGCCAGATTTGCAGAGGAGGCAGCGGAGTAGGGTAATACTGGCAGATCACCAGGCCTAGGGTTGCCAGGTCGTCCTCCCCCCTCCCTGGACACTGATGGGGTAGGGTTGCCAGCTCCAGGTTGGGAAAGCCCTGGAGATTTCAGGGTGGAGCATAGGTAGCAGAGGGACCCTGGTGGGTTCTAGTGCCACAGAGTCCACCCTGCAAAGCATCCGTTTCCCCCCTGGGGGGCAGATCCCTGTGGCCCAGGGATGCGCTATCATTCCAGGGGATCCCCAAGTCTCACTGGGAGGCTGGCACCCCTAGGGTGCCCTGTGTGGGCCAATACATGGCAGCAGTGGAGGGCCTCCTCTGCATTTCCCGCTCAGGGCACCTCCAGGGGTAGGGCCACTGGGTTCCTCTGAGCTGGGTCCCGTGGACTTCCAAGGAGGCCAGCAGGGGCAGACCTTGGGTGCCTTCTACCCAGGCCCCTAGCTACAGCTAGGCATCCTGGGGCCTGCCCCCCCCGACTTCCTTCCAGGCCCCCCCCACTTCCCATCCAGCCCAGTCCCCCCCAACTTCCAATTTTTTTAAAAAAAATATTTGTGGTGCTCCCTTGGGGGTTGTCTGTGTGGGGTGCCCCTGACTTATCCAAAGCCCCCCCACCAATGTAAAAATCCTGGCTAGGAGCCTGCTCCTACCGACCTGCCTGCCAGGGGTGCAGGGGAGAAGAGAGGGAGGGAGAGGGAGAGGGAGAGAGGGCGCTTGGGCACCCTCCTCCTCCTCCTCCTCCTCCTCCCGCGCGCAGGCAGGCAGGCAGGCAGGCACCCTTGCGCGCGCCCGTGGTGGAACGGGGGGGGGCGCGTCTCCGGCCGGCTGGCTGGCCGCCCCCCCCCGCGCGCGCTCTCGCTCGCTCCCTCCCCCCCCATCCTCTCCTCTCCCCCTCCCTGCTCGGGGAGTGACGCGGTGCGCAGCGCCGGCCCTCCGCGCTCGGCCGCCGCCTCCTCCTCCTCGCCTCTCCTCCCCTCCCGGCGGGGCGCTCCTCCTCGGGCAGCGGCGGGCTGTCAGCCGCCGCCTCCTCCTCCGCCTCCCGCTCTTCCTCCGCCCGCCGAGCGCCCCCCCTTCTCCTCCTCCTCCGGCCGCGGCGGCGGCGGCGGCGGGCCCGGCAGCAGGTAGGCGAGAGAGGCGGGGAGGCCGGGCGCTCGGTGCGCCCCGGCCCGGGCGGCTCAGCCCGGGAGTGGGGTGGCGGGTGGGTGGGGGCGCTGTCTTTGCGCGGGGGGGGGCGTTGGAGAGAGGGGGGCTGGCGGGGACTGGGGGGGCGCGGCTGGCCGGGGGGTCTTTGGGGGCGCCGGACACCCCCTCCCCCGGGAGGGGCCGCCTTTTGTCTGCCCGGGGGGGGGTCCGGCTCGGAGTCGGCCAACGGGCGGCCCGGAATGCACGTTGCCGGGGGGGGGGGGGAGCAACGGTAAAGCGGGCGGGGGGTGCCGGCCGGGAGGCGCGTCGGCGGTGGGGTTGACAGGTTGCATTGGGGGGGGAGGAAGGGGGAGGCCGGAGCGCGCGGCGAGGAAGTTGCCCGGACTTGGAGGGGGGCCGTGCGTCCTTGGGCGCGCGCGTGTCTGTGTGTATCTGTGCGCCGGCGTGCATTTACACGAGCGCCGCCAGTTCCGTGTCCGGCCTTCCCCGGGATGGGTGTGCCAACCACCACCAGCAGCAGCATCATAACAGTACTCCTAAGAAAGAACAGTCGCAGCCGGGTTTCCAAAGCGGCGGGCGGGAGGGGGCCGCGGACACGGGTCTCCGGGCCGCTCGTCGGAACCGTCTCCCCGGGCCGGAGTGGGGAGAAGGAGGAGGGCGGCGCCGCGGGGGGGGGGGGATGGGGGCCGCGTCGTCGGCTGGGCCGCCCGGAGGGACTGGACTGGGGGGGAAGAGGGAGGAGGGAGGAGGGAGACTGGTCGGGAGTGCGCGGCCGTTTATCCAAACGCCCCCTCGCGCGTTCGCATTCCGGGTCTTCCTCCTCCTCCTCCTCCGCTCCGTCTCCCCCAACCCGCCCGGGCCGGCCTCCCCGCCCGCCCCGCCAGCCAGCCAGCCAAGCGCCCCCTCCCCCCCCCCCCCGGGGAGCGGCTTCTCATTAGCGCCTCTAATGAGCCCGATGCCGGGAGAAAGGTTAAGGTTAGCGCGTCCTTCCCTTCCCCGCTTTCCCTCCGCGCGGCGCGGCGGCGGCGACGGCGGCGGCCGCTTCCCTCCCCGGAAGAAGAGCACAAAAGCGCAGAAAGAAGAAAGTGGGGAGGGGGCCGCGCCGCCCGGGCCGGCCCTCCCCCGCCATCGATCGCGACTCCCCCTCCCTCCCCCACCCAACCCCCGGTGCGGAGAGAGACCCCCTCCCCGTCGCCTCCTTTCCACCTGGAGAGGCAGAGGTAGGTGGGTGGGTGGGTGGGTGGGGGTCTCTCTCCCTCCCCCTCCCTCTCCCCCCTTCCCTCCCTTCTCCCCCTCTCTCTGCCATGGCTGCTCCTGCTGGTGGTGCTCCCCCTTTGGGGTGGGCGTGGGAGGCTTTGGGCTGGAAATAGATTTCTCCCCGGAGGTAAAGCCGGGCTTTATGGGTCAATCCCTGCTTCAGGCAGTATCCCTGCGGGCATCGGGAGCGCCACCGTTAAGATTGGCCTGCGGCGGCGGGGGGGGACGGGGACGGCGAGGGATGCCCCCTCCCGGACGAGGAGAGCTGGCATCTCCGTGGGCGAGGAGGGAAGGGCCTCTCCCGAAAAGCCGGCCTTGACCTTGCCTTTCTCCACCGGCCTCCTTTTTTGTCTGTTTACTTCTGCTTCTCTTTTTTCGGGGTGGCCGGGTGGGGGAACAATGGAGCCCGCGACGGTGGCGTCACTGGCTCGGAGGCCCTGGGCAGTGTCGCTTCCCTGAATGTTTGGCAGCGCGTGGGACCTGGGTGGGGAGGGCCTCTGCCTGGCACGCAAAAGGTCCCGGGTTCAATCCCTCTGGCATCGCCAGTTAAAGGGACTCAGGCGGGAGGCGATGGGAAAGACCTTTGGCCTGAGACCCTGGAGAGGCGCTCCTAATCTGAGATGATACTGACCCTGAGGGACCCACAATCTGATTCGATAGAAGCCGGCTTTGTGTGTTCATGTGTCCCAGGTTCAATCCCCGGGCTCTCCAGTTGAAAGGACCGGGCAGGAGGTGAGGTGAAAGACCTTTCCCTGCCTGAGATCCTGGAGAACAGCTGCCGGACTCGAGGCCATAAAGCAGGAAAGGGATTGGGTGAAGGAAATACTTCTTCACCCAAAGAGTGATTAACACATGGAATTCACTGCCACAGGAGGTGGTGGCAGCTACAAGCATGGACAGTTTCAAGAGGGAATTAGATAAACATATGGGGCAGAAGTCCATCAGTGGCTATTAGCCACAGGGTATAGATGGGAACTCTCAGTCTGGGGCAGGTGATGCACTCTATCCTTGGTGCTGGAGGGGGCAGCAGTGGGAGGGCTTTCGTGTCCTGGCCCCACTGCTGGACCTCCTGATGGCACCTGGTATATTTTGGCCGCTGTGTGACAGAGTGTTGGACTGGATGGGCCACTGGCCTGATTCAACACTGGCTTCTCTTATGTTCTTATGTAGGGAGAGGTTTGCCTGGCTGGCCTGTGCGAGGGGGTAGGGCCCTGACCCGCTCTTTCCCCACTGACTTCCCAGGTTAGGGGCAATACTGCAGACAGATTGCATCCTTCCCCCCCATTGAATCCAGGCCCTCCATCGGTTTGACCCCTTCTCCGCTTCTGCCCGTCCGGTCCTTCTGTTGTGGCATCCGTGGTGGTAGTGTTCAGACGTGCGGACTTACTGCGTCGCAGGTTGTCTCTGTAACTCCAGTGTAGTCTGCTTCACGCCAGCCCTGTGAAGCGGGACGCCTGTTACTGCCCGCTTTCCCAGTGAGTAAGGGAGGCTGGGGATGCAGTGAGTGACTGAAGGCCATTGAGTGAGTTTTTGGCAGAGGTGGGGGGCTAACCCTAACCCTTTAAAGCCCTACACAGTCTACATACCTTTCCCCGTATGTCCCCCAGAGAGCACTGCGGTCGGGGCCCCAGAACCGGCTGGCCCTCCCGAGTCTTAAGGAGGCCAATATGTCAACAACCAGGGTCAGGGCCTTTTCGGTGACGGCCCCAGCCTGGTGGAATGAATTCCCGAAGGAGATCAGGGCCCTGTGGGGACCTTTTGCAGTTCCGCAGGGCCTGTAAAACGGAGCTCTTCCCTCCAGGCTTTTGTGAGCCGCCACCATTGTTGAAGAACATCAGCTGGTTAAAAGGGAGAGGGGCCGTGGACCCTGAAAACTGCCATCAGCAGCCTTAAAAGAACAGCGTAACCCCTGCAGGGACACCCAACTAACACCGAGAGCTGACAGCGAGTGGAGAACGTTCTACACTGGCGGCTACCGCTGTACGATTATTAAGAACCACTAGCACTTTATTATGATTTTATATTTGCTTTAACCACAGCTATGTTTTAATGTAATTATCTGTTCTTATGTGAGCCGCCAGGAGGGCAGGGCAAAAATCTGAAAAAATAAATGAATGAATAACTAGGGGCTGGGCTAGCTGGCAGCCGTCGCAAAACCTGTGCAGCTAAACGTGGTCTTTTGAGATCTAGCCAAACCGGCCCGTTGGTAAGTCCCTCTACAAACCAAGTTTGGGCACCTCAGGAGGGCTTTTCAGGGAAGTCTCCTTGGACATCTACCAACGTCCGCACGATTTGGGGGTGTGATGTTCTTGGTTTGATTCTTAGCATGTTTCGAGAGCCCATAGGGTTAGGGTTAGGGGTTCAGAGCTGCCTCTTGGTGTCTAAGCATTAAATGGGGCAGGGGATTTTAGACATGGCCTTAAAGAGAACAAACTGGGAACCAGTTTGGTGTAGTGGTTAGGAGCACGGACTCTGATCTGGGAGAACCGGGTTTGATTCCCCACTCCTCCACATGCAGCTGCTGGTGCGACCTTGGGTCAGTCACAAGTTCTCTCAGAGCTGTTCTCCCAGGAGCAGTCCTTGAAAGAGCTCTCTCAGCCCCGCCTACCTCCCAGGGTGTCTGTTGTGGGGAGGGGAAGGGAAAGGAGATTGTCAGCCGCTCTGAGACTCTTGAGTGAAAGGCGGGGTATAAATCCGGTCTCTTCTCTCCAGAATTCAGGGTCTCAGGCAGCAGAGATCTTTCACATTACCTTCTACCAGATCTATTAAAACTGGACATGGAACTTGGGACCTTCTGCATGCTAAGCAGATGCTCCGTACCACGGAGCCGCGGCCCCTCCCGAAACGTGTCCTCACCCCGTTGGTTTTAAGGGACTTTGGAACCGCCAGTTTCTCGGAAGCCAGGAAAGGTGTTTTTTCAAAGCCCTACCTGCCAGCCATTTGCAAGCGCCTGGCGTGGCTGTGTTTTCCCTCTTTGAATGGGGCCCGAAGGCGGAAATTGGGAAACCCTTTGTTGGTAGAGCGTGCTCCCTTCCTTGCCTTGAGCGGTGACATACGGAAGGCGCTGCCCGCGTTCCAACAGCCCTCTCTTTCACGGCCTGGAAGCAGCGAGGACTTGTGGGTGGCAGAGACTCAGGTAGACCATCAAGGGCTTTTGGATTCTGTGCGAAGTTGATGTACTTAGATTCCCCCCCCTTTTTTTTAAAGCAATAGACAGCAGTTCAGGAGGTTGTGTGTATGTGTGTGTGTGTGTTATTGGAGGCTGTGAAGCTGATCGGAGAATTTGGAAGCATACTGGGTCCTTGGGGCAGCCCCTGTTCCTCTCCAAGCATGGCCCAAAAACGGTTTTATCTAGAAACCAGTTGAGTGGCAATGAACAGGGGTCTCTTTCCAAAGTTTAAAAAAAAAATCCTCCAGGTAAAACAATTTCAGGTGGGTATCTGTGCTGGTCTGCAATAGGAGAGCTAGATTCGACTCCGTAGCAACCATAGAGACCAACAAGTTTTCCAGGGTATAAGCTTTCGAGAGTCACCCCCAGGAGTCTCCGTCCCCACGTGTCTCCGACGCAGGGCGCTTTGACTCTGGATCGTTTACACCCTGGAAATCCTGTTGGTCTCTAAGGGCCTATTGGATTCGGATCCAGATAAAGGAACGCCCAGCTGAGGAACCGCTCTCGGCGTTTCAGCCATGAAACAACTGTTAATTCTCAGCTCCTTAGGACAATGACTCCTGTATCCCCTTGCCGGTGGGATTTCGAGTATACCTTCGAACAAAAGTGGCGGTTTCTTGATAACAGCGGACGGATCGTATCTCGCTTTCGGAGCCAGTTTTGAACCCACGGTGCGGATCCAGGAATGGGTTCTCCACACCTCCGTGTCTCCCCCCTCCGCTCCTCCTCCGCACGGCGCTGAAATTATTTTCGGGCCGACAGCTCGGATTGAGACGCCTTTTGCGGCGAATGTATCGTAATTGATGAAGCGAGTCGTGCGTCGAGTCCCCGTTTCTTGCCTGTCAACGCCTTTGCCAGGGCTGAGCTCCTGAACGGGCCCTCTCTCCCGCAGCACCCGAGAGGGGAACAGTTTTCACGTGGCCAGTAATAACAATTTGCTGGGAAGGGCCCATTTTGCCGGCCTGTCGGGGTGACCTTCCCTTCACGCGGCTGCAAAACCGAGAAGCAGGGACGTTCCTTTTGTCCTTTGGTGTGCAACTTGATTGCTGCGCTGCTGGGTTTTGTCTGTGGCGATCGTTCCGGCTTGCCTGGGCTTCCGGTGGCACTGCTTGGGTGGTGTTCACGCCCTCCAGTGTTCAGGGCTTACCCAGATGGAAGAGTTTTCCTTAAATGCTCCCTCGTTATCTTTGAGGAATGCTCACAAGGCTGTGTTTAACAGGCATGCCCCCTCCCGGAAGAGAGAGGAATGCCTTACGTTATGTTAGTTTGGACTGAATGGGGAGCCGGAGTAGTATAGTGCTTATGGTGTCAGATGACGAGCCAGGTTCGAATCCCCCACTCTTGCCTTGGAAGCTTGCGGAGTGACTGTGGGACAGTCGTGTGCTCTGAGCGTAGTCAGCCTCACAGGGTTGTTGTAAAGATGGAAGAAGAAGAGAAGAAGAGATTGGATTTATACCCCGCCCTTCACTACCCAGAGGAGTCTCAAAGCGTGCTTGACACGAACTCACTCATCCCTTCCCCTCCCCACAACAGACACCCTGGGAGGTAGTAGAAGACGAAGAGATTGGATTTGTACCCCGCCCTTCACTACCCAGAGGAGTCTCAGAGCGGCTGACAAACTCCCTTCCCCTTCCCCTCCCCACAACAGACACCCTGTGAGGTAGAAGAAGAGGAAGAGATTGGATTTATACCCGTTACACCCGTCTCAGCTACACCAAGGAGGAGTCTCAGAGCGGCTCACTAAACTCCCTCTTCCCTTCCCCTCCCCACAACAGACACCCTGTGAGGTAGAAGAAGAAGAAGAGATTGGATTTATACCCTGCCCTTCACTACCCGAAGGAGTCTCAGAGCGGCTGACAAACTCCTTTCCCTTCCCCTCCCCACAACAGACACTCTGGAATGTAGGTGAGGCTGAGAGAGCTCTGACAGAAACTCTCTTTTCAAGAACAGCTCTGCCAGAACTATGACTTGCCCAAGGTCATCCAGCCAGGTGCAAGTGGAGGAGTGGCGAATCAAACCCGGTTCTCCCAGATTAGAGTCTGCGTACTTAACCACTACACCAAAGAGAGGAGAATGATGTAAGCTGCTTCAGGTCCCGGTTGGTGGGGGTATGAATGAAGTGAATAAATACATAATAAGTAATAAAATAAATACATAAACGAGTCAACAAATACTTTGGGGTATAAATGAAGTAAATAAATAAGTGCAGTGGCCTTAGAAGCCAGTTTAGTGTAGCAGTTACTGAGCACAGACTCTAATCTGGGAGAACCGGGTTTGATTCCCCACTCCTCCACATGCAGCTGCTGGTGGGACCTTGAGTCAGTCACAAGTTCTCTCAGAGCTGTTCTCTCTGGGGCGGTCCTCGAAAAGCTCTCTCAGCCCCACCTACCTCACAGAGTGTCTGTTGTGGGGAGGGGGAGGGGAAGGAGATGGTAATCTACTCTGAGACTTGCATCTGCTCTGAGACTCGGTAGTGAAGGGCGGGTATAAATCCAATCTCCTTCTTCTTCTTCTTCTCTTCTTCCTCCTTCTCCACTGGTTTCAGAACACTAGTCTTCAGCTGCCCGTGGCTATGTGTCTCTTGGTTTTCACAAGTCCCAGGCCCGTTTTCACAAGTCCCAGAGTGAATCGTCCCTGTGTGATGGTGGGAAGTATCATCTGGTTGCAGCTCCCATTGCCTGTCTCTGCATGGCTTTCTCAGTGGTCTCCCATCTAAGTAGTCATCAGGGCCGACCCTGCTTAGCTTCTGAAACCCGATGCGATTGGCCTAGCCCGGTCATCCAAGACAGAGCATGCCGATAGTTGCTAGGCACAATCCAGCAACGATTAGTTACCAAGTGGACACTCTTAAGTCCGCTTCCTTGGGAGTGAACTCAACCAGGTTCTGTATAAAGAGGCATTAGGTGCAGTGTTCCCTCTAAGCTGAGTCAGTGGGAGCTTGCTCACAGTTATTTAGCCTCCGGCTCACACATTTTTTGTCCCGGCTCAGGCAGGAGGGCTCCAGAGCAAACTAATTTATGCCATCTAGGCAAGGGCAGGCAGAGAGGGGGTGGTTTGCTGTGATCCGCCTCTGTGTGTAATGATCGTGGACTTCTTTGGAGGCCTCCCATCCAAGTATTAACCAAAGCTGTCCTTGCTTGGCTTTTGAGATCGCGGTGGCCTGGGCTGGCCAGGTCACGGTAAATCTCCTGTGTACAGAGATGCGCTGGCAAGTTGAGTTTTGCATTTTGAAGCATTAGCTTGGAGAAACGACGGCCGAGGGGTGACATGATCAAGGTTTATACGATTATGAATGGGATTGAGCAGGTTGAGAAAGAGGTCCTTTTCTCCCTTTCTCACCATACAAGGACTCGTGGGCACTCCATGAAATTGCTGAGCAGTCGGGTTAGAACAGATAAAAGGAAGTCCTTCTTCACCCAAAGAGTGATTAACACGTGGAATTCACTGCCACAGGAGGTGGTGGCAGCTACAAGCATGGACAGTTTCAAGAGGGAATTAGATAAACCTATGGAGCAGAAGTCCATCAATGGCTATTAGCCACAGGGTACAGATGGGAACTCTCAGTCTGGGGCAGGTGATGCACTCTATTCTTGGTGCTGGAGGGGGCAGCAGTGGGAGGGCTTCTAGTGTCCTGGCCCCACTGCTGGACGTCCTGATGGCACCTGGGATATTTTGGTCGCTGTGTGACAGAGTGTTGGACTAGATGGGCCATTGGCCTGATTCAACACTGGCTTCTCTTATGTTCTTATAAGAGGGAATTGGTTAGACATATGAAGCAGAGGTCCACCAGTGGCTATTAGCCACAGGGTATAGATGGGAACTCTCAGTCTGGGGCAGGTGATGCACTCTATTCTTGGTGCTGGAGGGGCAGCAGTGGGAGGGCTTCTAGTGTCCTGGCCCCACTGCTGGACCTCCTGAGGGCACCTGGTATATTTTGGCCGCTGTGTGACAGAGTGTTGGACTAGATGGGCCATTGGCCTGATTCAACATTGGCTTCTCTTATGTTGTTATGCGTATCGCCTTGGGCTTGGGGTTTTTTTTCCGGGGGGGGGAGATGTTCGAAACAGAACGATACGTTATAATAGCCCGTCCTAATTGTTCTGTCCCATCCTCGAATGACAAACAAAACCCCGATTGGTGCCGTGCAGGAAGGCACTGGCTCAATGCCTTCTATGTTGTGCGTCTGTCTGCAAAGAGGGTCAGGAGCCAGGTTAGCCCCCTCCCCGTGAGTGGCTGCCGTTTTCCCGTGGGGAAAAGGAGTCCTGCGCTTGGGGCAGATTTTGCGGCAGGGGGCAGATCCCCCTAACCCAAGACTACCGACTTGCAGCATTCCCTCTAAGCTGTGGTGTCTTGTGAGCAAAAATTCCACTTTGCGAGCTCCTGGCGTTAAAGTGGTGAGCGAGCGATCTGGCCGCCGCAGCAATGAATTTGCTCTGGAGCCGTCCTCCCTGAGCGGAGACAAAATGTGTGAGCCGGAGGCTAAGAAACTGTGAGCCAGCTCACACCAACTCAGCTTAGAGGGAACACTGCAACTGGCACCGCATAGGGGAGAGGGAGGAGAGTTCTGTGCTACCTTCCCCTTCTGGGGGGACTTCCAGGGTCAGAAAGGAGCTCTGTACCATCTCCCCCACCCACCCCCGATTCCCTCCCCCTTTCATATCCATCCCTAAAACCTTCAGAAGATATGAGGAGGGAACGCTGTTCCCCAGGGAGGAAGTAGGGCGTGATGTTCCTCAAATCCTTGGGGTTTGGAGGCTACCACTGGCCCCCCCTCCTGGGTCCCAGGGTTTGGCTCATCCCTGGCAGAGTTGGCGTGGGTCCAGCCCATGAGGGGAAGGGTGGTCCCTTGCGTTGGTCAAGGCTGCCCCTGGAGTCTTGTGTGCAGTTCTATTTATTTTTTATTTATTTATTATGAGATTTATACCCTGCCCTCCCCGCAAAGCAGGCTCAGGGCGGCTTCCAGTCAGTATAAATACATACATAAAACATATTTTATCCACATCCCTCACTTCAAAAGGGATGTGGACAAAATGGAGCAGGGGCAGAGGAGAGCGACGAGGACGATCAGGGGCCTGGAGACCAAGAAGCCCGATGAGGAAAGGCTGAGGGACTTCTTGGGAAGGTTCGGTCTGGAGAAGAGGAGGCTGAGGGGGGAACATGAGGAATAAACGACTGTAAAAGATAGGTTCATGGAGGATAGGTCTGTCAGGGGCTACTAGCCCTGGTGACTGAGGGGAACCTCCACATTCAGGGGCACTAATCCTTTGAATCCCAGAGCCAGGAGGCCACATCAGGAGAAGGCCTCGGCCTCTCTGCCCTGTTGTTGGCCTGTCCAGAGGAACTGGCTGGCCACTGCGTGAGACAGGATGCTGGACTGGACGGGCTACTGGTCTGATCCAGCAGGGCTCTTCTGACGTTCTTATGAAGGACTCGGCCTCTCTGCCCTGTTGTTGGCCGTCCAGAGGAACTGGTTGGCCACTGTGTGAGACAGGAGGCTGGACTAGATGGACCTTCACTGGTCTGATCCAGCAGGGCTTTTCTGAGTGTTCTTATGAAGGCCTCGGCCTCTCTGCCCTGTTGTTGGCCCTCCAGAGGAACTGGTTGGCCACTGTCTGAGATGGGATGCTGGACTAGATGGACCACTTGGTCTGATCCATCAGGGCTCTTCTGATGTTCCTGTGGTCTGATCTTCTGAAGGCCTTGGCCTCTGAGCCCCGTTGTAGGCCATCCAGAGGAACTGTTTGGCCGCTGTATGAGACAGGAGGCTGGACTAGATGGACTCACTGGTCTGATCCAGCAGGGCTCTTCTGAGGTTCTTATGAAGGCCTTGGCCTCTCTGCCCTGTTGTCGGCCCTCCAGAGGAACTGGTTGGCTACTGTGTGAGATGGGATGCTGGACTGGATGGACCGCTGGTCTGATCCAGCAGGGCTCTTCTGACGTTCTTATGAAGGCCTCGGCCTCTGAGCCCTGTTGTAGGCCATCCGAGGCGGGATGCTTGACTAGATGGACCCTCACTGGCCTGATCAGCAGGGCTCTTCTTGTGGTCTTATGCTCTCTTGAAGGATTTGAAGGGCTGTCACTTCGAGGAGGGCAGGGAGCTGTTCCTGTGGGCAGCAGAAATGAGGACTCACAATAACAGGTTTAAATTAAGGGCAAAAAGGTACTGGCTGGATCTTAGGCAAAACGTTTTGACAGCAAGAGCTGTGCAGCGGTGGAAATAGCTGCCCAGGGAGGTGGCGAGCTCCCCTCCCTGGCAGTCTTCAAGCAGCGGCTGGACAAACCCTTGTCAGGGATGCCGTAGGCTGATCCTGCATTGAGCAAGGGGTGGGACTAGATGGCCTCTAGGTCCCCTTCCAACTCTATGATTTGCTGAATCGTTTGAACCCGCTGGGCCCTGGACTGGAAAAATAGTTCACTCTCCTCCCTTTCCGTACCTAACGCATGCATACCTTTGAGCCGAATGAGACTTTTGCTGGGTGTAAACACAGCAAAAACCTTGTGACGGGTGGAAGACACGGGAAGGGTGTGTGGTGGCGCTGACTGTAAGCAGAAATGTCTCCTGTATGGCAAATGCTTTAAAAGCAAACACTGGGGTCCCAAGAGCTCATCCGGCGTGCCCGGGGAGGCCTTTCGCGTTCACAGTTCCTCCAACCATATTTCTCTCCCAATCTCCCCCCTCCCGCCGCACAGCAAATTGCTCTTCTTGCAATCGGAGATGTTTGAAAGCTGTTTGTGACTGGGCATCTCCGTCTGTGCCTGCGTCTGCTGTTCAGTGCCAAGAAGCCCAAGTCCCGCTAGGGCCGGACTGGGCCCTTGGGCGCGCGTAAAGTGGTTGCCTGGAATTCGGCCAGGATCTTCTCCTAATGGAGGGTGCGCCGACCCAGACACCGCCTGAGCCCGGCCGTTGTGAGGGATGAGGAGGGGGAAGCCGACCTGCGCAGGTACAGCGCCGCGCAAGGGAAGCAAATTGCCCAAATTACTCCACCACGCTTCATTTAAAAACTCTTCAGGTGGTGGCCGTCGCTGCCTCTAAGCTGTGGAGTCTGGTGAGCCAAAATTCTACTTTGTAAGCTACCGGCATTAAAGTGGTGAGCCAGCGATTTTTGGCTCCTGCATCAGTCAAGGTGCTCTGGGGCCACCCTTCCTGAGCGAGGACAAAAACGCGTGAGCCGGAGGCTAAGGAAACCAGTATCATAATGCCCCTATCAGCCAGTACCATCATGCCCCTGTATAAATCATTGGTGCAACCTCATTTGGAATACTGTGTACAGTTCTGGTCGCCACATCTCAAAAAGGATATTAAAGCATTGGAAAAAGTGCAGAGAAGGGCAACTAGAATGATAGAAGGGTTGGAACACCTTCCCTATGAAGAAAGGTTAAAACGCTTGGGGCTCTTTAGCTTGGAGAAACGACGGCTGAGGGGTGACATGATTGAGGTTTATAAGATTATGCATGGGATAGAGCAGGTTGAGAAAGAAGTCCTTTTCTCCCTTTCTCACAATGCAAGGACTCGTGGGCACTCCATGAAATTGCTGAGCAGGCGGGTTAGAACGGATAAGAGGAAGTCCTTCTTCACCCAAAGAGTGATTCACATGTGGAATTCCCTGCCACAGGAGGTGGTGGCAGCTACCAGCATGGAGAGTTTCAAGAGGGAATTAGATGAACATCTGGAGCAGAAGTCCATCGGTGGCTATTAGCCACAGGGTATAGATGGGAACTCTCAGTCTGGGGCAAGGTGATGCACTGCTATTCTTGGTGCTGGAGGGGGCAGCAGTGGGAGGGGCTTCTAGTGCTCCTGGCCCCACTGCTGGACCTCCTGATGGCACCTGGTATATTTTGGCCACTGTGTGACCAGAATGTTGGACTAGATGGGCCATTGGCCTGATTCAACATTGGCTTATCTTATGTTCTTAAACTGTGAGCTAGCTCACACTCACTCAGCTTAGAGGGAACACTGGCGGTGGCTGTACTTCCCTGGCCAAAGAGCCTCCCTTGATTTCGGCTTCCTCGCCCCCCTCCCCGTCTCTCGGATCAGGATTAATGGCGCTGTTGTTTGCATTCAGAGGAAGCTGAGCTCCGAAATGAGGAAGGCAGGATGTCGCCGGGCGAAATCCAGAGTGGGAGCGGACGGGTGGGGTAGAGTGTCGGTAACTTTGGAATCACAAGTCAGCCAGGCTCCAGAGAAACTGACCCCGGCTGTAAAAGAGCCGGGTTACTGATAGCCTCACCTTCCCCGAGAAGGTGACAGCCGGGGCCACCTGACCCAGCAGGGGAAGCCACGAAAGGTGGGTGTTATCGGGGGTGGGGTGGGGGGGTGGGGAGGCCTGTCTTCCAGAGGAAGGTGCTCAGAGACACAGGCGGGCGAGTCCTCCTAGGCTGGCATCTCCTTGCCAGGGGTGCCCGTTTTTGAAGAATGTTGCTTTCTGCTCCCCCCCCGTGGGAGCGGAGCGCGCGCGTATATAAAGAGGTGTCGGTGGAAAGCGACCCGGCCTTTTCGTTAAGGGGAGGGGGGTGAGGCGAGGCCCCCAGACGGGCGAGGAGTGCCGGAGCAGGTGCAACTGGGGGTTGAGCCGCGCCTGGCGTGCACTTTGGGTGTTGCCTCCCGGACTTACCTGGCAGGCGTTTGGTTGCTCTTTTCGAAAAGGGAGCTGGGTAAATATTCGGTGTCTCTTCGGTTCCTTGGACCTGCCCGCAGTGGAACTTTTACTGGCAGGGTGGAAAGGTCCCTCTCGAGAGCCGGCGGTTGGGGGGAGGGGGAGGGAGGAGGGAGGTTTTGGCAGCCGGAGATTGTGCCGCCTGCCCGCCGTCCTTGTCCCTTTCCCTCTGTGTCATCCCTGGCACGGTGGCACAGCTGCCAAGGAGGCCAACCCGGAGACGGACCACAGTAATGGATTCCTGCTCTCTCTCTCTCTCTTCCCCCCAACGAAAGTTTCATTTGCAGTTTGTTTACAGGAAAGAAGGCATTAGCGGGCAGCGATCTCCCGAGAAACGAAAACTCAGGGAGGAGAGAAGAAGGTCGGCTCGGCTCTCGGGCTGGAAGGAAGCGAAGGGGCAGATTAGTTGGCACGGCCGTTGGAGCCGGGGGTGCCCAGCTGGCGAGCCGGCCGGCCGACTCCTCTCCCCTCTCCCCCGTGTCTTGTGAAGGAGGACAGAATGCCGGACGCCTCTGTCATGTGATGTTAAGTCGTACATGATTTATATCTATTCATCTATTTCCTTAAATTATTGCTAGCTCAGAACCAAAGGCAGCAAGATTTAAAATAATAATAATTTTAAAAAGATGGCGTTCCCCCCCAGTCGCAACGCGTGGGAAATCGGTCTCTGT
The DNA here is from genome assembly GCA_029375565.1 of Gekko gecko. NCBI lineage: Eukaryota > Metazoa > Chordata > Lepidosauria > Squamata > Gekkonidae > Gekko > Gekko gecko. Next base: position 245,659,155 of record JAPDNY010000003.1, on the reverse strand, counting down.
CTTTGGGGAGGGCGGCAAAGGCGGCATATTTGGAATCTCTAATAATCCCGTCGCTCTTTTGCATTTAAGTGGATGTGTGGGAGACAGACTGGCAGTTTCCAGATATTAGAAAGGATCTCGGGGAGTCTGTGTCGGGGGCGGGGGGGGGGAGTGCGGGAGACAGATGTTTCCTTATCTCCTGAGGATAAGATAAGGAGCCAAAGGTTTTAAACAGGCTTCGGAGCAGCCGGGCTTCTTTTCCCCACTGGTTACCTAGGGTGAGTAGGAGTGTTCTCTAGACGACCAGGCAGGGAAAACAGGAAGGAGGCAGGTCTCCTTGTGTGTCTTTCAGAGCACCGAGGTGACGGAAGAGCTTGTCTGTGCCCCTGGGGGAACTCTGAAGCCCCTGGGGATCTCCATGCAGGAGTTTTGAAGGTTCCTGGATGCCTTGTTGGCTTCTTGCACTTCTGGTCTAGCGCCACTTCCGGGTTTGATCTGAGAGGCGCCCATCTGCTGGAGATGCTGTTGTGGTTGGTACCTGCCCGGGTCAGCCTTTCATAGCAGGAAAGGGGCACAGCACGGCGTTGTGGCTGGCTCGGAGAGGGCTTTGTGTGAGCCAGTTTGGTGTAGTGGTGAAGTGCACGGACTCTCATCTGGGAGAACTGGGTTTGATTCCCCACGCCTCAACTCGCACCTACTGGATGACCTTGGGCAAGCCATGGTTCTGACAAGAGCTGTTCTTGAAAAAGAGCGGTTTCCGTCAAGAGCTCTCTCAGTCCCGCCTACCTCCCAGGGTGTCTGTTGTGGGGAGGGGAAGGGGAAGGAGTTTGTCAGCCACTCTGAGTCTCCTTTGGGTAGTGAAGGGCGGGGTATAAATCCAATCTCTTCTTCTTCTTCCACCTCACAGGGTGCCTGTGGTGGGGAGGGAAGGGGAAGGAGTTTGTGAGCCGCTCTGAGACTCCCTTGGGTAGTGAAGGGCAGGGTATAAATCCAAGCTCTTCCTCTTCTTCTACCTCACAGGGTGTCTGTTGTGGGGAGGGGAAGGGAAAGGAGTTTGTCAGCCGCTCTGAGACTCCTTTGGGTAGTGAAGGGCGGGGTATAAATCCAATCTCTTCTTTCTCTTCTTCTACCTCACAGGGTGTCTGTTGTGGGGAGGGGAAGGGAAAGAAGTTTGGAAGCCGCTCTGAGACTCCTTTGGGGAGTGAAGGGTGGGGTATAAATCCAATCTCCTCTTCTTTTTCTTCTACCTCGTGTCTGTTGTGGGGAGAGGAAGGGAAGAAGTTTGTCAGCCGCTCTGAGACTCCTCTGGGTAGTGAAGGGCGGGGTATAAATCCAATCTCCTCCTCCTCCTTCCTCTTCTTCTTCCTCTTCTTCCTCTTCTTCCTCTTCCTCTTCTATCCTCTCCTCCATTGGGGGTCTCATTTTCCATGCCAGGCTACCTACAGTGACACTGTGGTGTAGACAGCAGAGCAAAACCGAGCAGAAGATGCTTTGGGGGAACAGCAAAAGAGCTCTCAGGTGGTTCTCAGGCGCCAAGTCCCCCTCCACCACAGCATTTTCTGGGGGCTTTGCATGCCCATGTTGCTTGAGACTGGTGGCAAGGGGCCACGGCTCAGTGGTAGAGCCTCCTTGGCGTGCAGAAGGTCCCAGGTTCAGTCCCCGGCACCTCCAGTTAAAAGGACCAGGCAGGAGGTGATGAGAAAGACCTCCAGCCTGAGACCCTGAAGAGCTGTAAAGAGGGGCCGTGGCTCAGTGGCAGAGCCTCTGCTAGGCATGCAGAAGGTCCCAGGTTCAGTCCCCGGCATCTCCAGTTAAAAAGGACCAGGCAGTAGGTGATGTGAAAGACCTCAGCCTGAGACCCTGGAGAGCTGTAAAGAGGGGCCATAGTTCAGTGGCAGAGCCTCTGCTTGGCATGCAGAAGGTCCCAGGTTCAGTCCCCGGCATCTCCACTTAAAAGGACCAGGCAGTAGGTGACAAGAAAGACCTTGAGTTGAGACCCTGGCTCAGTGGCAGAGCATCCGCTGGGCATGCAGGAGGTCCCAGGTTCAATCCCCGGCATCTCCAGCTAGAAGGTGATGAGGAAGACCTCTGCCTGAGACCCGGGAAAGCCGTTGCCGGTCTGTGTGGACGATACTGATCTTGATGGACCGAGGGCCTGATTTACTACAGGCAGCTCCACGTGTCCATGTGGTTGTTGGATTAATGCCAAAATGAGTAGATTTAGCCGAGGGCCGGCTGGATATGAGAAACTGTTCTGTTCCCTCTATTTTTTTTTTCATTCGGGCTTTTATCTTCAAAGCAATGTTGCTTAGAATCATAAAATCATAAGAGTCGGAAGGGACCTCCAGGGCCATCTAGTCCAACCCCTTCCCGATGCAGGAAATTCACAAATACACACCCCCAGTGGCCCCCTGCTCCACTCGCAGAAGATGGCAAAAAACCCTCCAGGATCTCCAGCCAAACTGGCCTGGAGAAAAATTGCTTCCTGAGCCCCAAAGTGGCGATCGGCGTTTCCCCTGGGCGTGTAAGAAAGGGCCACAGGAACTAAGCACTGATGCAACACCTCCCTCTCGTGATCTGCCCAAGTCCACAGAATCCACATTGCTGTCAGATGGGGCCATCTAGTCTCTGCTTGAAAACCTCCCAAAGGAGGAGAGCCCACCACCTCCCGAGGAAGCCCGTTCCACTGAGGAACCGCTCTTAACTGTCAGGAAGTTCTTCCTCATGTTTAGCCGACAACTCTTCTGATTTAATTCCAACCCGTTGGTTCTGGTCCGACCTTCTGGGGCAACAGAAAACAACACCGCACCGTCCTCTATATGGCAGCCCTTCAAGTACTTGGAGACGGTGATCCTATCACCTCTAGACCTTTGCCTAGAACCTCTTGGCAGGACGGAGTCAGAAAAGTCCGGAGTGAGCCAACATTCTCAGGAGTCACACGGAAAGGAAGCCGGAAGGATATTGGCTTAAATGCCCAGGTGCCAGCCTCAAGTATTTTGAGAGTGGACCGGGTGGGTGGGTGGGTGGGTGGGAATGGTGAGAAGTAAAGCAGGGTGAAACTTTGGGGATCAGCGCCGGCGGCCCCTCCCTCGCCTACACACGGGCAAGAGGAAGAAGGAGCAAGCTCGGCCGCGCAGGCTAGGAAGCTCGCGTGCATTGCAAAGGACCTGCCCCAAGGCAGGGCTGCAGACGGAGCTGATAAAGGCTTCGGCAAGTGGCAAAGTCCTGCCTTTGCCAGGAAGGGCAGCTCAAGGCAGACTGGAGGGGCGAGCATGCCAGGGGAAGGCGTCTCCCTAGTCGGTCCGATTGCGGGTGTGCCAGAAGAGGAACATGGGGACGCGTCTGAAGCGGAGCAGCCGGAATGTGGGGAGTTACAGAGAAGACAGGCGGCGAGGAGGGTGAGAGGCGGAGCCTGGCTGGCTAAGTTTGGGACCCACCGGAGGCCCGCCCCACTGGCTCTTTCTGGCCCCGGCTGTTGCAAGTCTCAGGGTGCCGCGTTTTCACCCCGGGTGCCTCATACTGAGCCGGTCCTGCAGATGTTGAAAAACATAAGAGCATAAGAGAAGCCATGCTGGATCAGGCCAGTGGCCCATCCAGTCCATCACCCTGTCCAAAACCCAGGTGCCATCAGGAGGTTCACCTGCAGGGCCAGAACTCTGGAAGCCCTCCCGCTGTGGCGGCCCTCCAAGCACCAAGAAGACAGAGCATCACTGCCCCAGACATAATAGAAGAGAAGCCATGCTGGAACTGGCCAGTGGCCCATCCAGTCCAACACTTGGTGTCACACAGTGGCCAAAACCCATATGCCACCAGGAGGTCCACCAGTGGAGCCAGAACTCCAGAAGCCCTCCCACTCTTGCCCCCCCAAGCACCAAGAGGACGGAGCTTCACTGCCCCAGACATAATAGAAGAGAAGCCATGCTGGAACTGGCCAGTGGCCCATCCAGTCCAACACTTGGTGTCACACAGTGCCCAAAACCCATGTGCCACCAGGAGGTCCACCAGTGGAGCCAGAACTCCAGAAGCCCTCCCACTCTTGCCCCCCAAGCACCAAGAAGACGGAGCTTCACTGCCCCAGACATAAGAACGTAAGAGAAGCCATGTTGGATCAGACCAATGGCCCATCCAGTCCAACACTCTGGGTCAAAAAGACCAGGTGCCATCAGGAGGTCAGCAGTGGGGCCAGAACTCCAGAAGCCCTTCCACTGTTGACCCCCTCCCCCCAAGCACCAACAAGAAGAAGAAGAGGAGACTGGATTTATACCCCACCCTTCACTACTCAAAGGTGTCTCAGAGCGACTTACAAACTCCTTTCCCTTCCCCTCCCCACAACAGACACCCTGTGAGGTAGTAGAAGAAGAAGAAGAGACTGGATTTATACTCCGCCCTTCACTCAGAGTCTCAGAGCAGCTTACAATCTCCTTTCCCTTCCCCTCCCTCAACAGACACCCTGTGAGGTAGAAGAACAGGAAGAGATTGGATTTATACCCGCCCTTCACTACCCAAAGGAGTCTCAGAGCGGCTGACAAACTCCTCTCCCTTCCCCTCCCCACAACAGACACCCTGTGAGGTAGAAGAAGAGGAAGAGGAGATTGGATTTATACCCTGCCCTTCACTACCCAAAGGAGTCTCAGAGTGGCTTACAAACTCCTTTCCCTTCCCCTCCCCACAACAGACACCCTGTGAGGTAGAAGAAGAAGAAGAGGAGATTGGATTTATACCCTGCTTCACTACCCAAAGGAGTCTCAGAGTGGCTTACAAACTCCTTTCCCTTCCCCTCCCCACAACAGACACCCTGTGAGGTAGAAGAAGAAGAAGAGGAGACTGGATTTATACCCCGCCCTTCACTACCCGAAGGAGCCTCAGAGCGGCTTACAAACTCCTTTCCTTTCCCTTCCCCTCCCCACAACAGACACCCTGTGAGGTAGAAGAAGAGGAGATTGGATTTATACCCCTCCCTTCACTACCCAAAGGAGTCTCAGAGGGGCTCACAAACTCCTTTCCCTTCCCCTCCCCACAACAGAGACCCTGTGAGGTAGGCAGGGCTGAGAGAACTTCTGAAAGAAGCAGCTCTTTTCAAGAACAGCTCTTATCAGAACTAGGGTTTGCCCAAGGTCATCCAGCCAGGTGCAAGTGGAGGAGTGGGGCATCAAACTCGGTTCTCCCAGATTAGAGTCCGCACACTTAACCACTACACCAAGAACACAGAGCATCACTGCCTCAGACAGAGTGTTCCCTCTAGACCTTGTGTCTTATAGCCACTGATGAACCTCTGCTCCAGATGTTTCTCCCGTCCCCTCTTGAAGCTGTTTGTAGGGTGCCAGTGTAACCTGGCTTCTCCACATTAGCCTGATCTTCTTCTCCCACCTTTCTCCTCAGTGGAGAGACCCAAAGCGGTTTAATTGTTCTCCTCCCCCTGTTTGGTCCACACAACAACTGTGGGGTAGGTTAGGCCGAGGAGAGCCACTGGCCCAGAATCAGCCAGCAAGCCTCCATGATAAGAGAGGGTTTGAACCTGGGCTTCCTGGGATGCTGACCTCTGCACCACGCTGGCTGTGCTTGTTGCGTGGTAGCGTAGCTCAAGCACTTGCCATGGCTGCCACATGCAGAAAGAGCCGCGGGAGCAACGTCAGAGAAGGAGCTGCAGAACAGCATCCCGTGATCTGAATCCGCATGAAAGAGAAGGCCAGATGTGCCTGGGTGTTAGGCCAGCTGCCGGAATGGGGGCTGCCTTGGGGTGTGGTGGGATGGCTGTGACCAGAGGTCTCAGAGAGGGTTTGACAAATACTGGTTGCATTACTTTCCATTGATCTAGACCAGAGGTCCATGACCGTAATGATTCCATTTTTGGTGTATGTGAAGTTTGGAGAGAGAGTATAGTCTGTGTGTCTATAGGAGTTTGATACTATTCTGTGTGAATAAGACAGTTTAGTCTGTGTGACTATGAGAGTTTGAGTATATTCTGTGCGAATAAAACAGAGTTTAGCCTGTGTGGTGATAGATAGATAGATAGATAGATAGATAGATAGATAGATAGATAGATAGATAGATAGATAGATAGATAGATAGATAGACATATGAGAGAGAGAGATTAAACTGAATGTCTAAGCCTGTCAGAGTGGAGTCTGGAGTTTGAGAGGCTGTTTGTGACACCAAGCTTTGCCAGTTATATTTACAAGTTCCTTTTATCAGCAACAGTTCAAAATAACCAGAAACCTGTTTTGTTCTTTATTAAATAAATCATTTTTTGTTTAAACTTACCCCAGAAATCAGAATAGTCCTTCCTCAGGGCCACATAGTCCTCTGAAGTGCCCAGACCCTAGGCCATTCTACAAAAGAGAGAGGTTTGGGATTTTTAATTCCTGGTGGCAGCAGAAATCTACCAAGTTTGGGTACACAGAGAGTGTTTAAAGGAGAAACCGTCTCCCCAGTAAGCGAGGACACCACACCGACCTTTTGGATCCAGAGGGCACCTTTGGAAATCTGACACAGCACAGTGGGCATTACCACAAAATGGCTGTTGCAGGAGGCGGGGTCAGCTACAAAACGCCAAGGAGCGAGGTTATACAGAGCTCTGATTGCAGCTCTTCAGCACTTCTGGCAGAAGCTGTGTTTTAACAGGATGCTTGTAAAAATGACTATTTTTTTTAAAAAAAGTATTTTCACGCATATATAGTATATGTATTGAGGTAGCTAAGAAACGTTTGTCTGGCAGATCTCCAGTGGCCAATCAGAAACTGTGATGGTCCCACTCGTTTTCTAAAAACAATGGGGGCCGGGGAAGGTGTCAGCGGGCGCCCAGGGGCACCGTGTTGGGGAACCTGATCCAGACCCTGAGAAAGGCTTGGATTCTCTGGACGTATTTAAGAGCCAGGGTGACCAGGCTGGGTTGAGTCCGCTTGCAGGGAGGGCGGTATACAAGCCTAATCGATGATGATGTCGATGTCTACCACTCTGCAGAGCCCCTGGGATTTTCCCGGCCAGATAGACTAAGTCTGGTGACGATGTTTGCAAGCACCCCACCCCACCCGAATTGGCGCTGCGCTTTCGCGTAGATATGGGGTGGCTATGCTTGCTTGACGTAAGAGCCACACAGAATAAGAACATAAGAACATAAGAGAAGCCCATGTTGAATCAGGCCAATGGCCCTTCTAGTCCAACACTCTGTGTTACACAGTGGCCAAAAATAGCAGTGGGGCCAGGACACTAGAAGCCCCTCCCACTGTTGGACCCCCCCAAGCACCAAGAATACAGAGCATCACTTGCCCCAGACCAAGAGTTCCTACATAAGAACTTAAGAGAAGCCAATGTTGGATCAGGCCAATGGCCCATCTAGTCCAACACTCTGTCACACAGTGGCCAAAATATACTAGGGGCCATCAGGAGGTCAGCAGTGGGGCCAGGACACGAGAAGCCCTCCCACTGCTGCCTCCCCCCCCAGCACCAAAAATGCAGAGCATCACTTGCCCCAGAGAATAAACGTCAGATGTCTGAGAGCCGCATGACATGAGCAAATATCACACATAATATGTTTTTTGCAGAAAATATGTAAATTTGCTTTTTATTAACCTTAAATGAGACTGGGAAAAATAGAAACGAAAGGGGTAAAAATAGATATCGATAATGATATTTATTCGTCCAATGATATTTGTAGGCTGGGGGGGGGGGGGCTTTAGGAACACATTTAAAGCTAAAGTATACCTACGGTAGAAAGTGAGGGTATGCCCCTTGTAAATAAGTAATTTTTTTCCTGAGGTACCTCGGTACCGAGACGGCCTTTGGAGAGCTTCTGTGGGGTTAGGATGCACGGGATCTGCACGAACTCAGGAAGGATGGCTCCAGAGCAAACGAACTGACCGCAGCGGCCCAATCGCTCCGCTCGCAGCTTTAATGCCAGTCGCTCGCCAAATAGGATTTTTGCTCACAAGACTCCGCAGCTTAGAGGGAGCACTGGTGCCAACCGTAGAGGTCTTGCCCCCATAGACGTTGGGGTATAGGGACCTGCCTTTCGGACGGTAGCTTTGAATGGGAAGGTGGGGTTCTGTCTGGGGGTATGTGGGGGGGGGGTATTTGTGAATTTCCTGCTTTGTGGGGGGAGGTTGGACTAGATGACCCTGGAGGTCCCTTCCGACTCTGTGATTCTGTGAATCCTGTGCTTGGCTGTAAGGAACACCGGTCCTGCGGAAAGGGAGGTCTCCCTTCCGCTGTGGGGAGCATCTGCGGCGGGTGGGAACTGCTTAGTGTCTAACTAGCACTTAGTGACTAACAAGACGAGCATTTTGAGAGTTAAAACTCCCTTGGTCGCATATCTGAGGAAGGGAGCTTTGGATCTCAAAAGCTCACCCCCCAAAAAAAGAATCTCGTTGGTCTCTAAGGTGCTGCTGGACTCGAACCCAGCTCTTTTGCTGCAGACCAACCCGCCTGCCGTCCGAAACTGACTTGGACTTGGTTCCGAACCCCACTTTGCCCTAGAAGCTCACTAGGTGGCTTCGGAGCAGCCAGCCCTCTTCCGGCTTGCTTGTGAGGCTGATCGGTTGCGGTGATTCAGAGTTTGTCAAGAAAGCAGATGACCAGATGTGCCATTGCAGACTCTGCCCTTGGGGAACTCCTGGGTGCTTGGGGGGCGGTGCCTGTGGGGGCGGAGCCTGGAGGAGGAAGGAGCTGATTGGGGTAGAACGCCAGAGACCCCGCCCTGCGAAGCAGCCATTTCCAGCAGGAGGGACAGACCCTCTGCAGTCTGGAGGGCCGGTTGGCATTCCAGGAGAGCTCCAGGTCCCACCTGGAGGCTGGTGCCGCTAGTTGTACAGCCTGGGCGGCACTGTTCGGCACGGGTTGAAAAAGGGGCCCTGGGCCCGTCCCGAGACACGGCTTCCATTTCGGCACGCAGAGCACGGATTCGTGGGCAGAGAGGCACTGTCACGAGGCTGTTCCGTGACACGAGGCGCATTCCACTTCTGTGAAATTACATCAATTGGCGCATATTTCCCCCTTTTGTGCACGATAGTCGCGGGGAAGGGAGACCACAGGAAATCTTCCGCCATGCCCTTCTGGCTTCTGAGAATTCAGCTTGGTGTGGCCGTGCGATTTTAAGTCTGTCTTCGAAGCCAGAATATCTAGATACTTGGAGGGGGGCGGTGTTGTTGTTGTTTTAAAAAACTGAAGCTGTGAGGCGTTGGGAGGCTGAATTACGTGCCTTCGTTTTCACTTCCTCCCTTTGCCTACCGTGGAATTACGGCAAACACTCAGCCCCGATGGCCTCTTTCCATTTGTGAAAAGGAGGAAATGAAGCCGGTTGGGGTTTTTTTTAACCTCCTCTGAACTCAAGGCTGTACGGGGATTCGAACCTGGTCCCCCTGGGCTTCAAGGAAGGCTCCGGGCATCTCACTCTAGCCACCCTTCTCTTTCTTCTCAACCTCTCTCTGCTTCGTGTGTGCCCAAGTGAGCACAGGCCGGTGGGGTTGGCAGGTCCAGCTTGGGAGATGCCTGCAGCTTTGGGGACGGTGCCGGGGAGAGAGTTTTCGGAGAGCAGGGAGCTCAAGGGGTGGGCTTCCCAGTCCCCAGTTCGGGGCAGGGGTTCCCCTGGTTTTGAGGTCCCGTTGAGGAAACCCCGCCCCCAAAGAGCCACGTCCCTGCGTGACTTCCCTGACGTGATGACATCACCCGGAAATGAGGTCATCGTGCCGGGGATGTTGTGTGGGGATGCTCTGGTCTGAGGGCAAAACTCTATCGTTTTAAGGAGGAGGAGGAGGAGGAGATTGGATTTAGGGCCAGTTTGGTGTAATGGTTAAGTGCGCGGAATCTAATCTGGGAGAACCGGGTTTGATTCCCCACTCCTCCGCTTGCACCTGGCTGGATGACTTTGGGCAAGCCGTAGTTCTGATAAGAGCTGTTCTTGAAAAAAGAGCAGTTTCTGTCAGAGCTCTCTCAGCCCCACCTACCTCACAGGGTGTCTGTTGTGGGGAGGGGAAGGGAAGGGAGTTTGTAAGCTGCTCTGAGACTCTCTTGGGTAGTGAAGGGCGGGGTATAAATCCAATCTCTTCTCTTCACTTCTTCTTCTTTATACCCCGTCCTTCACTTGGAGTCTCAGAGCAGCTTACAAACTCCTTCCCCTTCCCCTCCCACAACAGACACCCCTGTGAGGTGGGTGGGGCTGAGAGAGCTCTGACAGAAATGGCTCTTTTTCAAGAACAGCTGTGACAGAACTAGGACTTGCCCAAGGTCATCCAGCAGCTGCGAGTGGAGGCATGGGGCATCAAACCCGGTTCTCCCAGATTAGAGTCCACGCGCTTAACCCCTACACCAAACTGGCTCTCAATTTTACCATGGAGGTTTGCCCTCAAACCAGAGTGTCTGCCAGAACTAAGAGGGTCCTGGCAATCGTACTCAGCGGCAATGTGATGTCACTCTAGGATGTCTGTTTCTCCTAGACTCTATGGTATACCATAGAGCTGCCCTCCGAAGCTGCCGTTTCCTCCAGGGGAGTTGATCTCTGTAGTCTGGAGGCCAGTCGTAATCCCAGGAGAGCTCCAGGCCCCATCTGGAGGCTAGCAGTTCCGGGACCAGTTCTTTTGCGGAAATCCGCATGTTTTGAAGCTCGTGAGTGTTTTGAGCTGGGGGGAGGGGGGAAGATCCTTTCCGAGGCCGGCCGTCGTGCCCTGCAGCCAGTTCTCTCTAATCAAGGGAGTCTGGAGGCTGTGCCGGCGCCATAAATTCCAGGAAACTCCCTTTGTGGCCCAACTCGGTGGGGAATTGGGGAGGAGGGGGAGGCAGGATGAAGCCAGGACTTCCTGCCCTGCGTGAGCAGATCGGTTTGCAGCCGGCAGGACAGGAAGAGAGCGCTCGGGGGCCTGTTCTGAAGATGTTTGTCGGCAATAAAAAATACATTGGGGGGGGGTGCCTTTACAGGAAAGCTTTAACAAGGCAAAGGCCCGCCTCGGGGGAGGCCCGGGATGGCGAAGGCTGCGTCCGAGCAGGGCCAGGCGGCGAAAAACCCTCCGCATCTGGATTGAGACTATTGTCTGCAGTTGCCTCGGCCTCGGAGCACGCAGCAGGGCTAACAGGAAGGGGCAGCGGAGATGTTGGCGTGCACGTTTATGAAATTTCCATTGTCCGGGAAGACCGCAAGCCAGACTTTCCAGCTTGGAACGGAGGATTAATTGGGGTGGGGTGGGGGTGGATGTCGAAGACTTATAAAGTCAGGAGAGTGTGAAGGGAGCGGGGGCGGGGAGTCGAATGATCAGCCGCGGCCACCGATCAGAGCCCTGCCTCGAAAGGGCCCAGGCAGGCTTTTGTCAAGCAAACAAAACAGGGCTCCCCGCCCACTTGTAAATTTCCAACCTCGCTAATGTGGCGTAGTGGTTAGAGCATCTGACTAGCGCCCGGGAGACCCCGATTCAAACCCCCGCTTATCCGTGGAAGCTTGCCGGGCGACTTTGGTCCAGAAGCGAAGAAGTGAGCAGTGCCTTACGAAAGTTCCTAGGTAAAGGTTTCCCTTGTTCAAAAGCCAGTCGAATCCGACTCTAAGGGCGCAGTGCTCGTCTCCGTTTCCAAGCCGAAGAGCCAGCGCTGTCCGAAGACTTCTCCATAGTCACGTGGCCGGCATGGCTAGACACCGAGGCGCGCGGAACGCTGTTACCTTCGTACCGAAGCGGTACCTATTTTATCTACAAGCAATTTCTTTGCTTTCAAATTGCTAGGTTGGCAGGAGCCGGGGCCAGAGACGGGAAGCGCACTCCGTCACGTGGCACTTCTCGGGTCTCGAACTGCCGAACCTTCAGCGTCTTAACCACAGAGCCACCGCAGCCTGTCGCAAATTTTGTTAGCCTTTAAGGTGTTCCCGGACTCTTGCTCTCTTCTACTGTTTTTTTTTTTAATTAAATAAATAAATGGAGGCTGGGTCCACGCCTGGTTCTGAAGACCAAACCTCAGAGGCCGAATACTTCTGTTGGCCAGACGGTGAGGACTAGCGGCAGGGCTGGCTCTAGAATTGACCACGCGTCCGGCTTGAGACCTCTCTCGGGTGATGTGATTAGCCGTTGCCCAGAGGCTGATCAGAGTATAAGCCATGTAATAAACTCTTACTGGACCAACGCAGTGACTCATAGCAGCTTGCAGGCTCTCCGGTAGTTTTCATCAAAAATTGAAAAGAGGAAAAAAGGCAGAATTTTTTTTTTTTTTTTTTTGGGGGGGGGAAGGGCCATGGTGTTAAGAGTCAGGTTTGCCAACCTCCAGGCCCCTTGCAGAAGTGCAACTGGTCTCCAGACTACAGACATCAGTTCCCGTGGAGGAGACGGCTGCTTTAGGCAGGTGGGCTCTCTGTGGCATGACGCCCTGCTGAGGACCCTAACCCCTCAAACCCTGCCTTCCCTCGTCCCCCAGTGTTCCCTCTAAGCCGAGTCACTGCGAGCTAGCTCACCGTTCTTTTAGCCTCCGGCTCAGCGCATTTTGCCTTCGCTCAGGAAGGGGGGCTCCAGAGCAAAGTAATTTATGCAGCAGCCAAGTGCGCCCGCTCATAACGTCGATGCCAGTAGCACACAAAGCAGGATTTTTGCTCGCAGGACTCCACGGGGGCGGGGGGGGCATTGGCACCCCCAAATCTCCAAGGATTTCCCAAACTGAAGTCCCCGTCCCCATTAAGGAGGCCCGGAGGTGCATCTCTGGTTTTCGCTGCTTCTGAAGGGCTCTTCAGAATCAAATTCCAGGCCCAGCAGAGCAAATACTCTTACCCAGTCGGATTGCACGCTGGGGGGGGGGCTCCGACCCACAGCCCGGGGTGTGGTCTGCCTGTCATCGTGGGAGGGAGACAGGAAAAACACGTTAGAGCGGGTCTGTCAGGGCGAGGGTTTGCCCTGCGCCGCCCTCTGCCAGCCCTTTGTTTTGTGTTTGTGCGTGGGGGGGGGGTGTCCTTCCTCTTTCCCATTCATCCGCCCTCCGACTGACCGCCTTGCTGATGGTTTGGAAATCTGGTGGCTGACCTTTCCGGGGGCTGGAAGCCATCCAAGCCCCTCGTCTTAAAGCAGAGCGAAGGTTCGGGAGGGGTGGGAGGGGGGAGCGCAAGAGAAAGCCCTGAGAAATGTCCTCTGGACCGCGGGAGTGGGAGAGAGGAATGCGATCCACGGCACCGGAAGTGCCACCGAGATGCCAGGCGCTCTCCTCTGCAACCTTTGAGAGAGCGTGTTTGCAGGCTTTCCAGCAAGATGAGAATCCGGCAGCGGAATATATGACTGAGCTGAGAGGGCAGCAGGGGGGGGGGAGGCGCCTGTCACTTGCCGGGGACAGCACCCGCGAGGGGCAGAGGCAGCCCCCCCCGCCAAGCCACGAAATCTGGTTGCAGCTGCACCAAGCGTCTTTGAAATCGACACAGCTCTGGCTCATTGCAGGGGGTTCCTGCCCTGGACCAGGCTGGAGGGTTTTGTCTCCTGGCTTCCCCCGTCGGGTTGCCAGCTCAGTGCTGAGAGATTCCTGGAGATTTGGGGGGTGGAGCCTGGGGAGGGTGGGGTTTGGGAAGGGCAGGGACCTCAGTGGGGTGCAGTGCCTTAGAAGGCACCCTCCAAAGCAGACTTTCCTTCCAGGAGGGGGGCTGATCTCCGTCATCTGGAGACCAGTTGTGATTCCAGGAGATTGCCAGGCCAGGCCCCATGTGGAGATCGGCGGCTCAGTTTGGTGTCGTGGTTAGGGACGTGGACTCTAATCTGGGAGAACCGGGTTTGATTCCCCCACTCCTCCACATGTGCAGCTGCCGGTGTGACCTTGGGTCGGTCACAAGTTCTCTCAGAGCTGTTCTCTCAAGGGCAGTTCTTGGAAAATTGCTCTCTCAGCCCCACCCACCTCGCAGGCAGCGTTCCCTCCAAGCTGAGTTGGTGTGAGCTAGCTCGCAGTTTTTAGCCTCCGGCTCACACATTTTGTCTTAGCGCAGGGAAGGGGTGGCTCCCGAGCAAATTTATGCAGCAGTCAAATCACTCGCTCGCAACTTTAATGCCAGTAGCTCACAAAGTAGAAGGTTTGCTCAATTGTGGGGAGGGGAAGGGAAAGGAGTTTGTAAGCGCTCTGGGACTCCTTCGGGTAGTGAAAGATGGGTTAGAAATCAAATCCCTTCTTCTTCTTCTTCTTCTTCTTCTTCTTCTTCTCCTCCTCCTCCTCCTCCTCCTCCTCCTCTTCTGAAGGGTGAGAGGAAGCGTTATCCTCTGGTTCCTGATAGATCCAGATATTCTCTGGGCACTTCAGCCGCTGTAGAAAATCCGTGGCTTCACGCTGTTTGTTGCTGTTAGCCTCTGCCCTCGTTAAGATCGAGGAATGTGTAAATGTGAGAATAACTGAGTCCGTCCCCTTCAGAAGGGCGTCTTCTGCTATTCGGCCAGAGAGGAATCCAGCCGCCGAACGAATAACTATCCCCCACCCCCTACACACTCGGTTTGTTTCTCATGTGTTCGTGGGACGGTTTTTGCCACGATCAGAAAATTACGGACTTGAGTTAACTCGACTTACAAGGCGGAGACTGCCTTTTTGTAAGCCTGTATCCAGGAACTGAATTCTATTGTTAGCCATTGTTTTTTCCAGTGGCAGGAAGTCCCACAGGTCGGCGGTGAGCTCTGAATGGGGGGGGGGATTACACTTTTAAAGTACCAGCTGTCAGAGTCTCTTCATTCAGTTTCACTCCGGCATTTTCTGTTTCTAGTTGTCGCAGGATTACTGTGGTTGTGTAGACGGAGGAACTGGAAATAGCCTAGAAATATGTGTTCTACGTGTCGATGATCATTGATGGTAACAATTTAATTGGATTCTGATAGCGTTTTAACGAAGGAATGTAACGAGGAACATGCGTTTTCTAACCGTATTTGTAGCCGATTTTCTCACGGGGTTTCCCCCTTATGTATTTTGGGGGGCTTCCACATCTTTGTCTGGGCGTGGGCTTCCAACGAGGGGACGATGGGTTTGATTTCAGAACGTACGGTGCCACGGCTGCCTTTTACTTTTATTTACTTATTTGGTTTATTTGATGTATACCTCGCCCTCCCCACCGAGGCTGGCTCCGGGCGGCTTGCAGACACCTATACAAATATAATAAAACACACAGTATTTTAAAAATAAAACAGTTAAAACCATCGCAGTTTCAAAGTGCTAGCAAGGACAGGTCGCAGGCGATGGCGGCGTTCTTTCGGCATCCAGGTCACCACCACCACCATTGTCCGGGTCCTCGGCCAGGCTATTTGGATGTCGATTCGGTGCTGATGTTGGTGCCAATATTGGGGCCACGATGTTAGCGGCGGCACCCGAGTCGAAAGCCTGGCGGAAGAGCTCCGTTTTGCAGGCCCCGCGGAACTGTAAAAGGTCCGGCAGGGCCCTGATGTCCTCCGGGAGTTCATTCCACCAGCCACCACCGAAAAGGCCCCGGCCCTCGTCACAGCTAGCCTGGCTTCTTTGGGACCTGGGAGGGCCGGACGGTGTTGGGACCCCGATCTTAGTGCTCCCTGGGAAACACATGGGGAAAGGCGGTCTCTTAGGTATGTAGGTCCCTTAGGTAAGTAGGTCTTGAAGTGCTGACCACGTTAGGGGCACGGCTGTTAACTTCCGGGGGCGGCCTGAGTTTTGTTCTCCGAGACAAGAGAGGCCTTTCCCACCTTCTGCCACTCCCGCCTGAGTGGGGGGATCCACTCCCTTCGCCTCTGTCCCCAAGACCCATTTCTTGGGGGGGTTGCATGTAGAGAAGGGGGCTGTTAGTGTCGCCAACCTCCAGGCGAGGCCTGGAGTTCTCTCAGAATTGCAGCCGCTCTCCAGAGCGGCTGTGATTCTGAGAGAACTCCCTAACCCGTTCCTCTGGGGAAAATGTCTGCTTTGGAGAGCGGACTCCATGGAATCTACCCCGCTGAGGCCCCTCCTCTCCCCAAACCCCACCTTCCTCCGGCTTCGCCTCCAAATCCCCAGGAATTTCCCAGGTGAGAGTTGGCAACCCTGAGGAGTTGGTCTCCCCCCCCCCAATTGAGCTCCAGTTCTTTGATGCCACTTTGGTGTAGTGGTTAGGAACGCGGATTCTAATCTTGGAGAACCGGGTTTGATTCCCCCACTCCTCCACTTGCACCTGGCTGGATGACCTTGGGTCAGTCGCAGGTTCTCTCAGAGCTGTTCTCCCATGGTCAGTCCTTGAAAGAGCTCTCTCAGCCCCACCTGCCTCACAGGGTGTCTGTTGTGGGGAAGGGAAGGGGGGAAGGAAGCTGCTCCGAGATTCCTTCGAGTAGTGAAGGGTGGGGTATAAATCCAGTCTCTTCTCCTCTTCTTCTCTGACCAACTAGGGTTACAGACTGTCATGATGGGGTCTGTGTTCTAGGCATGCCCGCAAGAATCCCTTGGCTTCTTTTTAAAAATGAAGTCTAGGGTAGGAAGCCATTTGTCTTGCTTTAATAACACCACTGCCGTTATTGTGCAGTGCAATTAAGACATCACAGCAGATGCCTTTAAGGCATACTGAGGGTTTTTTGGTTTGCTTGTTTTTTATAGAAACCTGGATGTAGCCAAGAATGGCCTACATAAGAACATAAGAGAAGCCAATGTTGAATCAGGCCAATGGCCCATCTAGTCCAACACTCTGTCACACAGCGGCCAAAATATACCAGGTGCCATCAGGAGGTCCAGCAGTGGGGCCAGGACACCAGAAGCCCTCCCACTGCTGCCCCCTCCAGCACCAAGAATAGACTGAGAGTTCCCATCTATACCCTGTGGCTAATAGCCACTGATGGACCTCTGCTCCATATGTTTCTCTAATTCCCTCTTGAAACTGTCCATGCTGGTAGCTGCCACCACCTCCTGTGGCAGTGAATTCCATGTGTGAATCACTCTTTGGGTGAAGAAGGACTTCCTTTGATCTGTTCTAACCCGACTGCTCAGCAATTTCATGGAGTGCCCACAAGGAGTTCTTGTACTGTGAGAAAGGGAGAAAAGGACTTCTTTCTCAACCTGCTCAATCCCATTCATAATCTTATAAACCTCGATCATGTCACCCCTCAGCCGTCGTTTCTCCAAGCTAAAGAGCCCCAAGCGTTTTAACCTTTCGTCATAGGGAAGGTGTTCCAATCCTTTTATCATTCTAGCTGCCCTTCTCTGCACTTTTTCCACTTTAGTTCCAGTTTGAGGGAGGCCTCTTTAGCTTGCTGAGGGACGGCCTCCCTCAAACTGGAGTAGTAAACAATCCCCCCCACCCCCAATGGGCTGACTGCTCACCAGTGTTCCCTCTGAGCTGAGTTAGTGCGAGCCGGCTCACAGTTTTCTAGCCTCCGGCTCACACATTGTTGTCTTGGCTCAGGAAAGAGGGCTCCAGAGCAAAGTAATTTATGCCAACAGCCAAAATCGCTTGCTCACAACTTTATTGCTGGTCGCTCACAAAGTAGAATTTTTGCTCACGAGACTCCACCGCTTAGAGGGAGCATTCGCTGTTTGCTTTACCCGTATCCGCCTTGTTGTTAACCAAATGTCAGAACCTGGTCTCTGATCTGTCTCAGCCATGTCAGTCTTTAAAAAAAAATAAAAAAATGTGTATGCCGCTACCCGAGCTCTACATGACGCGAGTCGTAGCCGAGGCCTGGATTCTCCCAGCAATGATGCGGTGTTCCCTCTGAGCTGAGTTGGTGTGAGCTAGCTCGCAGTTTTCTAGCCTCCGGCTCACAGAGTTTTCTCTCGGCTCAGGCAGGAGGGCTCCAGAGCCGACTCATTTATGCCATAGCCCAATTGCTCGCTCACAACTTTTAATGCCAGCAAGCTCACAAAAGTAGAATCTTTGCTCACACGACTCCGCAGTTCAGAGGGAGCATCGCTCCGGTGTGTTTAGTGGTTTCTGTGATAAAAGTTTCAGAAGAAGAAGAAGAGATTGGATTTATACCCCTTGCCCTTCACTACCCAAAGGAGTCTCAGAGCGGCTGACAAACTCCTTTCCCTTCCCCTCCCCACAACAGACACCCTGGGAGGTAGTAGAAGATGATGAAGAAGAAGAGATTGGATTCATACCCTGCCCTTCACTACCCAAAGGAGTCTCAGAGTGGCTTACAATCTCCCCTGCCTTCCCCTCCCTACAAGAGACACCCTGTGAGGTAGGCGGGGCTGAGAGAGCTCTCTTTGAGGACTGCTCTTGAGCGAACAGTTCTGAAAGAACTTTTGACTGACCCAAGGTCACACCAGCAGCTGCAGGTGGAGGAGTGGGGAATCAAACCCGGTTCTCCCAGATTAGAGTCCGCGCACTTAACCGCTGCACCAAACTGGCTTTCAAAGGGCAACCGGATCTTTTTTTTGGGGGGGGGTGAACTTTTGAGTGTCAAAGCTCCCTTTATCAGACCTGAAAGCTCACCCCCCCAAAAAAAAGATCTTGTTGGTCTCTTGAGGTGCCGCTGCTCTGACTCGGATGACCCAGGCTAGCCTGTTCTCATTGGCTCTTGGATGCTAAGCAGGGTCGGCCCTGGTTGGTACTCGGATGGGAGACCACCAAGGGAAGTCCGGGGTTGCTACGGAGAGGCAGGCAAGGGCAGACCCGCCTCTGTTTCTCTCTTGCCTTGAGAACCCTCCAGGGCCGCCGTAAGACAACCCCAGCTTTTTGGCGCCTTCCACCACCGCGCTGTGACTGGACTCAATTCTAGTTGTGACAAAAGCTTGCTTTGTTAAGCTGGCTTTGTCCCGGCGTCCCTTGTGTCGCATCCTGCGGGGACACGTAGGCCGACAGCGCCAAGCAGCCGGTCTGAAGGGAACCGAGCCCTGTTGGCGCGGCTGCCATGGGCCGCCCTTTGCCCTGGGGAGGAAAGGGTGCCTGCCAGCCCGGGCAGGGCTTGAGCCCTCTGTCCCAGGAAGGAGGCCTCCTGCCGTGGCCCTCCACTCTGAAGCCCGCCTGCTCTTCCTCAAACAGGAAAACTCCTGGCCAGGAAGTGCGTCGCTCTAGGAAAGGCCGGAGCCAGGATTTGAAGGGGGGGGGGGAGCGGCTGGGCGGAAGGGCAGAGGCTCCCTGTCACCCCCACCCACCCATGTGCCCAGGCTTCACCCGCCGCCGTTAACCCTTTCTCGCTTGCTTCCTAGGATGAGACGTCAGTGAGCAGCGAGGACTTTGACATGAACGACTCCACATGGATGTCAGCTGACCAGCACCTCAACTCCAGCCTGAGCCCCAGCCAGGAGGAAGGGATGCGGAGCCCCCAGAATCTCCACAGCCAAGAGGACGGTGAGTGTCCCGCGGGGGCCCCGCGGGGACCCCTGTCCCTTGACCAATGCAAGCAGCTGCCCATTTGACCGGGAGCCCCGTCTCGTGCTGTGAGCACCTGGGGGCAGACACACATGAGCACGTGGCGTTTCATAGAATCATAGAATGTTAGAGTTGGAAGGGACCTTGCGGGTCATCTAGTCCAACCCCCTGCACTCTGCAGGAGAGCAGCCGAAAGATAGCCCTACATACCTACAACATACCCGAAACATGGTCGTCCAGCCTCCGCTTGAAAACGTCCAGGGAAGGAGCATCCACCACCTCCCGAGGCAGTCTGTTCCACTGCTCAACCACTCCAACAGTGAGGAAGTTTCTCCTGATATCTAGCCGGTAACGACTCCCTTGTAATTCTGATCCATTAGATCTAGTCTTGCCATCCAGAGCAAGAGAGAATAGATCTGCTCCATTTTTTACATGACAGTCCTTCAAATACATGAAGACTGCCATCATGTCCCCTCTAAGCCTTCTCTTTCCCAGGCTAAACATACCCAACTCTTTCAGCCTTTCCTCCAGAAGGTCCCAGGTTCAATCCCCGGCATCTCCAGTTAAAAGGGACCAGGCAGTAGGTGATGTGAAAGACCTCTGCCTGAGACCCTGGAGAGCTGTAAAGAGGGGCCGTGGCTCAGTGGCAGAGCCTCTGCCTGGCATGCAGAAGGTCCCAGGTTCAATCCCCGGCATCTCCAGTTAAAAAGGACCAGTCAATAGGTGATGTGAAAGACCTCAGACCTGTGAAAAGAAAGAGAAACAGAACTCCTCCTTTGGAGGTTTTCAAGCAGAGGCTGGATGGCCACCTGACATAATGCTAATTCTGTGAACGTAGGCAGATCATGAGAAGGGAGGGCAGGAGGGGTTGCCTCCGTGCTTAGTTCTCGTGGCCCTTTCTTCCACGCCCAGGGAAATGCCGATCGCCACTTAGGGGCCAGGAAGCAATTTTTCTCTAGGCCAGTTTGGTTGGGGATCCTGGAGAGGGTCTTTTTGCCATCTTCTGGGCGTGGAACAGGGGTCACTGCGGGTGTGTGGGTGGGAAAGTATTTGTGAATTTCCTGCCTTGTGCAGGAGGTTGGACTAGATGACCCTGGAGGGTCCCTTCCAACTCTATTATTCTGTGAATGTACCTGGGCGGTCATCAAAGAACAGGGGGGGCTGCAGTTCTCCAGAATGCCTCGTCTGTGCAAGTAGCCACAGCCTCTGACTCTGGCCGTGTCAGCCAGCCCCCTCCGCCTCAGGGGCACGGAGGCACTGCAGGTGGCTAACAGCAGATTTGTAGCGTCGTGTATTTCAAATTATGCTGTTTGAGTGTGACCAAGCTGCCCTGTGTCGGATGTCTGGCAGTCGCGAGGGTTTTACAGATTCCGAAACACGTCACGATCGTGGCTTGTTAGCATCTCAAGAGCGGCGCACAGCCTGTCAAATCACACGTGGCATTCAGCATCCAGTTTACTTGTGGGAGGGAGGAGATAAGGCGGTGGGGCGTCAGCGTTCCCTCTAAGCTGAGCTAGTGTGAGCTGGCTCACTGTTTTTTAGCCTCCGGCTCACGCACTTTGGTCTCAGCTCAGGAAGGGAGGGCTCCAGAGCAAATTAATTCATGCAGCAGCCAAATCAGTTGCTCACAACTTTAACGCCGACAGCTCACAAGGTAGAATTTTTGCTCCCAAGACTCCACAGCTTAGTGGGTGTATCTGGGGCCGTGTCTCTCCTCGCATCTCTGGTCTCTTCCCTGTGGCGTCGTGACACGGTGGCCCCTGGCCATCCTCCTGGAACCCGTCTAACTGGGAGGGAAGGCCTTTCCGAACCGTGCCAGCATTCGCACTCGCCACTCCAAGGCAAGAGCGGACAAAAGTCAGGCAGGAGTCCAAAAGCGGTCTGGCGCGGAGGTTGATGATACTCCCGTGATATTCGGGAACCGAAAGAGGACCCGCCCGAGGCCAGGGGCCGCCCTTGGAGCCAAACCTTTGAGCAGATTTTCAGGGTCTTGTGAGCGAAACTGCCGGACTGTAGGATGAGGAGGTAGATCAAGACGGGTCACCGCGTTGGTCAGTCTGTCGCAGGAGAAGAGAGCAAGCGTCCGGGAGCACCTGAAAGGCCAACAAAACCTGTGGCAGGGGAGGGGCTTCCGTGAGTCACCGAAGAAGCGACATTTTTGCCACATTTTTGTTTAGTCTTTAGGGTGCTCCCGGGACCCTGCGCTTTTCTAGTGCGGGATGCGGAGCCGCCATCTGTGAGTTGGGATTTTACCGCTGTCACAAAACCCACGAGCGACAGGCACCGTCTTGAGATTTAGTCGCCAGCCGTGAGACGAGGAAGCGTTTCTTTTAAAAAATGCGAATTTCCCCTCCTGTTCAGTTTCTGAGTAGGCTCTGCGGTCGTGTCCTTCCTGATGTCACGAGGACTAGAAGCTTTAAAAGTTCCCCGGTTTTCTTGCCCAGCTGCCTGGCCGAGTTCGAAAACACCTTAAGGACTCCCTTCTTTGACCTGTCAGTTTGGTGTAGTTTTTAGGAGAGCACGGACTCTAATCTGGCAAACTGGGTTTTGTCCCCACTCCTCTGCATGCAGCTGCTGGGTGACCTTGGGTCAGCCACAAGTTCTCTCAGAGCTGTTCTCAGAAGCAGTCCTCGAAAGAGCTTTCTCAGCCCCACCTACCTCACAGGGTGTATGTTGTGGGGAGGGGAAGGAAAGGAGATTGTAAGCCACTCTGAGACTCCTGAGTGAAGGGCGGAGGATAAATCCAGTCCTCCTCCTCCACCATCCTTTCCTAATTGCAGCTGAAAGGGAGGAAGACCAGGACATTCCCTCTCGCCTGGGGCGCTTGGCCGTCCCGGCAGGCTCCTCTGCAGCAGTCAGGATGAATCCAGGCCTTGAGGGGGCGGGAAAAAGAAGAGAGAACAGATTGGATTTATACCCCGCCCTTCACTACCCGAAGGAGTCTCAGAGCAGCTTACGGACTCCTTTCCCTTCCCCTCCCCACAACAGACACCCTGGGAGGTAGAAGAAGAAGAAGAGATTGGCTTTATACCCCGCCCTTCAGTACCCAGAGGAGTCTCAGAGCGGCTGACAAACTCCTTTCCCTTCCCCTCCCCACAACGGACACCCTGTGAGGTAGAAGAAGAAGAAGAGATTGGCTTTATACCCCGCCCTTCAGTACCCAGAGGAGTCTCAGAGCGGCTGACAAACTCCTTTCCCTTCCCCTCCCCACAACGGACACCCTGTGAGGTAGAAGAAGAAGAGATTGGCTTTATACCCCACCCTTCACTACCCAAAGGAGTCTCAGAGTGGCTCACAAACTCCTTTCCCTTCCCCTCCCCACAACAGACACCCCGTGAGGTGGGTGGGGCTGAGAGAGCTCTGAGAGAAAAGGCTCTTTTTCAAGAACAGCTCTGAGAGAACTATGGCGTGCCCAAGGTCACCCAGCAGCTGCGAGTGGAGGCGTGGGGAATCAAACCCGGTCCTCCCGGATTAAGAGTCTGCGCACTTAACCATGACACGAAACCGGCTCTCTGGAGCTCGAGGGGGCTCGGTCCTTCCTCTGGATGGGTGCCAAGTTGGAGGACGGAGCTCCGGAGGGATGCCTCGGTTTCCCTGGCCGTGCCCACCAGGCCCGCCTCTGGGTACGGCTTGCAGGAGAGGAGTATGTTGTTAACTGTGGGGGGGGGGAGTTGCAGGTAATTAAGACGGGGTCAAAGGTGATCCGTGGGTGGGAGGCGTGGGGAGGAGGAAGGGAGGTGTCGCCTTGAACTCCGCGGAACCTGTTGGCGCTGGAGAGTAAATAAGGCGGGTGGCAGTCGGGGAGTCAGGGTCAAAGTTCATCTCCATGGCATTTGGGCAGAGCCGGCGGATTGACTCTTGTGCCGGTTTTCCCAGAGAGGCTTGAATCCTTCATTGTCCCCGGAGGCCTCCGTGTAGAGGCAGCTGTGGGGCGGGGGGCGGGGGGCGGGGGGGGAGCCCGAGACAGAATGCCTGGGCCCAGGGAGTGCCGGGCGAGCCGGAGGAGGGAGGAGGAAGAAGAAAAACTCCGCTGTGCCTAAAACAAGAAAAGGCCATTGTCTGAGTGTGTGTGTGTGTGTGTGTGTCCCCGCACCAGTTCCCCAGCAGGGTGCCCGGAGGTGGGGGGGGGCTCTGCCCCTCCTGCCTCGGCATGCTCCGGGCTGGTTGCAAACTGCACCTTCTGCAAAATGTAGGCCTTCGTGCCACCCCCCCCTGTGCTTTGGAGGAAAGTTGGACGCGATCTGTCGAGGTTTCCAAGCGCCATGCCAGGCTGCGCCCACCCGGCTGTGCGTCGTTGGCTTGCCTCCTCTAGTGGCCAGCCCGTCATGAAAACCTTTTACGGGGAGAGAATCGTGATTCTTGGAACTCACGTCCTGTTGTTAGGGCTTGCCAGACTCCAGGCGGGGCCTGGAGATCTCCCGGAATGACAACAACTCTCTAGGCAACAGAGATCTGTCCCTCTGGAGAACGCAGCCACCCCAGAGGGAGGGTGCTAAGGCACTGTAAGCCGCTGAGACCCCTCCTTGCCCCAATCCCCCACTGTTGCTCTACCCCCAAAGCTCCAGGAACTTCTTGTGAGCTCTTCTTATGTTCTTAGGAAGGCCTCGGCCTCTCTGCCCTGTTGTTGGCCCTCCAGAGGAACTGGCTGGCCACTGTGTGAGACAGGATACTGGGCTAGATGGACCACTGCTCTGACCCAGCAGGGCTCTTCTGAGGTTCTTATGAAGGCCTCGGCCTCTGTGCCCTCTTGCTGGCCCTCCAGAGGAACTGGTTGGCCACTGTGTGAGACGGGATACTGGGCTAGATGGACCTTCACTGGTCTTATCCAGCAGGGCTCTTCTGATGTTCTTAAGAAGGCCTCGGCCTCTCTGCCCTGTTGTTGGTCCTCCAGAGGAACTGGTTGGCCACTGTGGGAGACGGGATGCTGGACTAGATGGACCCTCACTGGTCTGATCCAGAAGGACTCTTTGGATGTTCTTATGAAGGCCTTGGCCTCTGTGCCCTGTTGTTGGTCCTCCAGAGGAACTGGTTGGCCACTGTGTGAGACAGGATGCTGGACTAGACGGACCTTCACTGGTCTGATCCAGCAGGGCTCTTCTGAGGTTCTTATGAAGGCCTCGGGCTCTCTGCCCTGTTGTTGGTCCTCCAGAGGAACTGGTTGGCCACTGTGGGAGACGGGATGCTGGACTAGATGGACCCTCACTGGTCTGATCCAGCAGGACTCTTTGGATGTTCTTATGAAGGCCTTGGCCTCTGTGCCCTGTTGTTGGTCCTCCAGAGGAACTGGTTGGCCACTGTGTGAGACAGGATGCTGGACTAGACGGACCTTCACTGGTCTGATCCAGCAGGGCTCTTCTGAGGTTCTTATGAAGGCCTCGGGCTCTCTGCCCTGTTGTTGGTCCTCCAGAGGAACTGGTTGGCCACTGTGGGAAACGGGATGCTGGACTAGATGGACCCTCACTGGTCTGATCCAGCAGGACTCTTTGGATGTTCTTATGAAGGCCTTGGCCTCTGTGCCCTGTTGTTGGCCCTCCAGAGGAACTGGCTTGCCATTGTGTGAAACAGGATGCTGGACTAGATGGACCCTCACTGGTCTGGTCCAGCAGGGCTCTTCTGGTGTTCTTATGAAGGCCTCGGCCTCTCTGCCTTGTTGTTGGCCCTCCAGGGGAACTGGTTGGCCAGTGGGTGAGATGGGATGCTGGACTAGATGGACCCTCACTGGTCTGATCCAGCAGGGCTCTTCTGGTGTTCTTATGAAGGCCTCGGCCTCTCTGCCCTGTTGCTGGCCCTCCAGAGGAACTGGTTGGCCTCTGTGTGAGGCAGGATGCTGGACTAGATGGACCCTCACTGGTCTGACCCAGCAGGGCTCTTCTGATCTTCTTCTGAAGCCCTCGGCCTCCATGCCCTGTCGTTGGCCCTCCAGAGGAACTGGCCGGCCACTGTGTGAGACTCTCTCAGCCTAACCTTCCTCACCGATCAAGATGGGTAGCCATGTTAGTCTGTCTGTAGCAGTAAAGAGGAGCAAGGGTTTCACGAGTCACTTCTTGAGTTATCTGAGGCAGTGAGCCGTGACTCACGAAAGCCCTTCCCCTGCCACATATTTCGTTAGCCTTTGAGGTGCTGCTACCTCACAGGTTCGTTGTGGGGATACAGTGGAGGGGAGTAGAATGATGTTAAGCCGCTTTGTGTCCCCGTCGTGGGAGAAAGGCCAGGTACAAATGAAACAAACAAGCAGTGTCAGCAGAATATTTGAAACCAGAGCGGTAATGAAATAGTTAACGCTTGCTTTCTGCAAAAGGAAACCAAAAAAGTGTCAGGAGATTCCCCACTAGGTCAGGGCAGGAAAGAGAGAGGACTCGCCCCCGCCAAGACATGCCAAGGAAAGCCGATGGGCATCATGGGCAGGGGGGCGGTTTCGGGGTCTCACGGATGTTTCCCAAGGCTCTGCTTGCCTGCTTTTCTTGTGCCCAGCTACATTTTGTTGGGAGCGGAGGCCTCAGAGAGCCAGTCTGGTGTCGTGGTTAAGTGCACAGACTCTAGTCTGGGAGAACCGGGTTTGATTCCCCCACTCCTCCACTTGCATCTGCTGGATGACCTTGGGCAAGCCATAGTTCTGTCAGAGCTGTTCTTGAAAAAGGGCCGTTTCTGTCAGAGCTCTCTCAGCCCCGCCTGCCTCACAGGGTGTATGTTGTGGGGAGGGGAATGGAAAGGAGTTTGTAAGCCACTGTTAGACTCTGAGTGAAGGGCGGGTTATAAACCCAATCTCTTCTCCTTCTTCTTCTTCAGTTTGGTGTTTTGGTTTGGTGTAGTGGTTAAATGTGTGGACTTCACATGCAGTAGTTAAGTGCGCGGACGCTAATCTGGGAGAACCAGGTTTCATTCCCCACTCCTCCACTTGTACCTGCTGGATGACCTTGGGCAAGCCGTAGTTCTGTCAGGGCTATTCTTGAAAAAGAGCCGTTTCTGTCAAGAGCTCTCTCAGCCCCGCCTACCTCACAGGGGTGTCTGTTGCGGGGAGGGAAGGGGAAAGGAGTTTGTGAGCCCTGCCCCACTGCTGGACCTCCTGATGGCACCTGGTATATTTTGGCAGCTGCGTGTAGCGGTGACAGAGTGTTGGACTAGATGGGCCATTGGCCTGGTTCAGCATTGGCTTCTCTTATGTTCTTATGTTCACTCTGAGACTCCTTTGGGGAGTGAAGGGCGGGGTATAAATCAATCTCCTCCTCTTCTTCTTCTACCTCACAGAGTGTCTGTTATGAGGAGGGAAGGGAAAGAGTTTGTGTAGGCTATCTTTCCCTTCCCACTCCTCTTGAGGTAAGAAGAAGAGGAGGAGATTGGATTTATACACCGCCCTTCACTCCCCAGAAAGTCTCAGAGTGAACATAAAATAAGAAGAAGCCAATGTTGAATCAAGCCAATGTATCTATTCTGTCCTGGCAGTAAATGCCAGCCTTATCAGGAGGTCAACAGTGGGCAAGACTTACAGGCTCCCTTTCCGCCCCTCCCGCAACAGATGCCCTGGAAAATCAGAAAACTCTGACCCAAGATCATCAGCTGGCTTCCTGGGCGCATAGCTTCTGCATGTGAAGTCCACGCATAACCACACACGGAAACTGAAGAAGAAGTAAAGAAGGATTGGAGCTTATAACTCCGCCCTTCCTTTGGAGTCTAGGCAGCCTGGGCTCCTTCCCTTCCACTCCCACAACAGACCACTGTGAGGTGGCGGGGCTCGCTGAGGCTCTGACAAGAAGCGACCCTGGGGCAGCTTGACCAGGCTATATTTTAAGGTCATCAGCAGATGCAAGTGGAGGAGTGAAGGATGGCTCCCGGCTCTCCCCAGACCCAAGAGTCCCCTTGCAGCACTTCACCATTCCACGACCACAGACCTCTGCTCTAACAAAATGGCAGACACACAGGCAAGCAGAGCCTTGAAGGCATCGTGGACCAGTGTGCTGTCAGCACCATGGCGTCTTGGCAGGGGCGAGTCTCTTTCCTGCCTGACCCCACTGGGAATCTCCTGACTTTCCTTTGCGAAGCAAGTGTTAACTATTTCATTACCGCTCTGGTTTCAAGATTCTGCTGACGCTGACTGTTTGATTCATTTGTGACAGAATAAGCGCTTAATATTCTGCTCCCCTCCCTCTTGCAATGACTCAGATAGCAACACCTTAAGACTATTAATATGTGTCAGGAAGGCACACATGTGCGCTCTCCCATGCTGTATATACTCATCTTGCTACAGACAGACTAATCTGTCCGTGAGAAGGTGGAATGAGAGTCTCACCTGGTCTTGGCCAGTTCCCTGGAGAATAGCTGGCTGGGCCATGGGCGAGAACTCAGAAGAAGATCAGCTGCTGGAGTCAGATTTGTGAGTCCATCTGAATCCAGCATCCTGCAGAACCAGCCAGTTCCTCTGGAGCCAACAACAGAGACAGAGAGCAGACCTTGGAAGGCCCTGCTGGAATGAGCCAGTGAGTCAATCTAGTCAACATCCCATCCTCACCCATGGCCAACCAGTTCCCGGAGGGCCAGCAACAAGGCGGAGACCGGGCCTTCATAAATTTGCCAGGAGAGCCCTGCTGGACCAGACCGAAGTGAGTCCCTCTGAGTCCACGGCATCCTGTTTCACGTGGCCAGCCAGTTCCTCTGGAGCCGCAGAGAGCCAGGGCCTTCGACATCGGCGTCCTGCTGGATCAGACGTGGTGAAGATCCCAGCTCCCGTTTCCCACGTGGCAACCCTTCTGGAGGATTGTGGCTGGGGCGAAACCGAGGCCTAAGAACACCAGAGCCCTGCTGGATCAGACCAGTGAAGGTCACGTCCCAGCATCCTGTCTCACGCAGCCAACCAGTTCCTCTGGAGGACCAGTAACCCAGGGCACAGAGGCCAAGACACCCCTAGCAGAGTCCTGCTGGATCAGACTGTGAAGGGCATCCGTCTCCCCACGATGGCATGGCAATTCCTCTGGAGGACCAACAACTGGAGCAGAGCAGACTAGAACCCCTCAGAAGAGCCCTGGATCAGACAGTGAAGATCCATCTGAATCCAGCATCCTGTCTCACACAGTAGCCAACCAATTCCTCCTGGAGAATAACAACAGAGCACAGAAGGCAGGCCTTCATAAGAACATCCCAGAAAGTCCTGCTGGATCAGACCGAGTGAGTCCGTAGTCAACATCCCGTCTTACAGTGAAAGCCAATTCCTCTGGAGGACAACAGCAGGGCAGAGCTTTGAGGCCTTCTTAGAACATCAGAAGAGCCCACCGACCAGTGAAGGTCCATCCTAGCCAGTATCCGTCTCACTGCAGTGGTAGCCAGTTCTCTGGAGGCCAGCAGAGGCGCAGGCAGCAGACACTAACTAAGAACATCAGAAGAGCCCTGCTGTAAGGCCAGTGAAGTCCATCAGCAGTATCCGTCAGTGGACAACCAGTTCCTCTGGAGAGACTGTAAGGGTACAGAAGGCCGGGCCTTCATAAGAACCTCAGAAGAGCCCTGCTTTAGTCAGGCAGTATCAGCCCAAATATCTCTCTGCAATTCCTGAGGCAACAATATCAGTACTCTAAGAACATAAGAAAATTCCTGGAGCATTAAAAGAGCAACAGTGAGACAGAGAGGAATATCAGCGTACAGTAAATTTCCCTCTGAAGTACTCTCCAGAGAACGAATCTCTGTACTGAAGTATTGTCATTGGGGATCAATTTGCGGAGTCTGCTTAGCCTAACAACAGGACGTGGTTGGGGTCGATTCTCTCCCCGTAAGTTTTGTGACAGGCTGGCCTGGAAGCCAACGACGCAGCCAGGTGGGCGCAGCAAACCTCGTGCGGCAGACCCATCCCAATTTCTCAAAGCCTGGGGAATTGGCACGAAAACCCGATTTGCAGGGGGAAGATACAGTTACAACCAGCCAGGCATGCCGAGGCGAGGGCAGAATTTGCGGGGAAACACTAGCGCACTCAGACAATGGCCTTTCTTGTTTTGGGCACGTGGTCTCTCTTCTACTCCTCTCCGCTCCGCCCTCCCTAGACCCAGGCATTCAGCCTCAGCCCCATACAGCTGCTACAGGCCTCAAGTGATAGTCTGAAAACCTTGGCACGAAAAATCAATCCGCCGGCCTACCCAAATACATGGAGACATGAACACAGCCTAACTGCCACCATGGCTCCTCTCAACCAACAGATTCCAGGAATTCAAGCGACACCTCCTCCTCTTGCGCCTCCCACCTACAGATCCTGCCCAAACCCATAGCAATTGCAGCTCCCCACAGTTAACAACATACTCCTCTCCTGCAAGCACCCAGGCCCCGAATGAGCGACCAGAAACGGGCATCACACAGGCTCCGTCCTCCAACTGGCGCCCATCCAGACGGCCCTATCAGCTCCAGAGAACGTGGGTAAATGCGTGATCTAATCCAGGAGGACTCAGGCTGATTCCCACGCCTCCGCTCGCAGCAACACAGGTGACCTTGGAGCACGCCTGAGATTCTCTCAGAGCTGGAAAGAGCTTCTCTCAGGCTCTCTCAGCCCCACCCTCGCGGGTGGCTCTGAGGCAATGAGGGAGAGAGCTGTGAGCCTTTCCTGAACTTTCCCTTTGGAAAGTGAAGGTCAGCAATGCCTTCTTCTACCTCACAGGGTGTGTCACGTTATGGGGAGGAAGGGTATCAGCCGCTGAAGGGCGGGGAAGAATAAAGCCAATCACCTCTTCTTCTTCTACCTCACAGGGTGTCCGTCGTGGGAGGGGAAGGGAAGGAGTTTGTCAGCTCGCTCTGAGACTCCTCTGGAGCTGCTGAAGGCGGGAGCATAAAGCCAATCTCTTCCTTCTTCTGCTACCTCACAGGGTGTCCGTTGTGGGGAGGGGAAGGGATAGGAGTTCGGCCAGCCTGGAGACTCCTCTGGGTACTGAAGGGCGGGGTATAAAGCCAATCTCTTCTTCTTCTTCTACCTCCCAGGGTGTCTGTTGTGGGGAGGGGAAGGGAAAGGAGTCCGTATGCTGCTGCCGAGACTCCTGCGGAAGTAGTGAAGACGGGCGCGTATAAATCCAATCTGTTCTCTCTTCTTTTCCCGTCCCCCTCAGGCCTGGATTGCGTCCTGACTGCTGCAGAGGAGCCTGCCGGGACGGCCAAGCGCCCCAGGCGAGGAGAGATATCTGGTCTTCCTCCTTTCAGCTGCAGTGAGGAGTGGATGATGGAGGAGGAGGACTGGATTTATCCTCAGCCCTTCACTCAGGAGTCTCAGGAGTGGCTCACAATCTCCCTTTCCTTCCTCCCCACAGCATACACCCTGTGAGGCGGGCCAGGGCTGAGGAAACTCTTTCGAAGGACTGCCTCACTGAGAACAGCTCTGAGAGGAACTTGTGGCTGACCCAAGGTCACCCAGCAGCTGCATGCAGAGGAGTGGGGACAAAGCCCAGTTTGCCAGGTGGGAGATCCGTGCTCTCCTAACCACTACACCAAACTGACAGGTCAAAGAAGGGAGTCCTTAAGGTGTTTTCGGGCACCGGCCAGGCAGCTGGGCAAGAAAACCGGGGGAACTTTGAAAGCTTCTGGTCCTCGTGACATCAGGAAGGACGCGACCACGAAGAGCCTACTCAGAAACTGAGCAGGAGGGGAAATTCGCGTGCCTAAAAGAGACAGCATTTCCTCGTCTCGGCTGGCGACTAAATCCTCAAGACGGTGCCTGTCAGCTCGTGGGTTTTGTGACAGCCGTGTAAAATCCCAACTCACTGAATGGCAGCTCCGCATCCACGCACTAGAAAAGCGCAGGGTCCGAGACACCCTAGGGACTAAGACAGAAAATGTGGCAAAAATGTCCTTAAACTGTCGGCCAGACTCACGGAAGCCCCTCCCCTGCCACAGGTTTGTTGGCCTTTCAGGTGCTCCCGGACGCTCCTCTCTTCTCTGCGACAGACTGAGCAGCGCGGTGACCGGCTCTTGATCCCTCCTCATCCTACAGTCCGGCAGTTCCGACTCACAGAGACCCTGAAAATCTGCGCGAAGGTTTTGGCTCCAAGGGCGGCCCCTGGCCTCGAGGAAGCGGTCCTACTTTCGGTTCCCGGGCTCTCGCTGGGAGCATCATCAGCCTCCCGCGCCAGACCGCTTTTTGGACTCCTGCCTGACTTTTGTCCGCTCTTGCCTTGGAGTGGCGAGTGCGAATGCTGGCGCCGGTTCGGAAGGCCTTCCCTCCCAGTTGCGTCGGAGTTCCAGAGGAGGATGGCCAGGGCCACCGTATGTCCGCGACGCCACAGAGGGAAGAGACCAAGAGATGCGGGAGAGACACGGCCCCAGACATCCCGCCCCACTTAAGCTAGTGGAGTCTTGGGAGCAAAAATTCTACCTTGTGAGCTGGCCGGCGTTAAAAGTTGTGAGGCAACTGATTTGGCTGCTGCACGAATTAGTTTGCTCTGGAGCCCTCCCTTCCTGAGCCGAGACCAGAGTGGCGTGAGCCGGAGGCCTACAAAACAGTGAGCCCCAGCTCACACTAGCTCAGCTTAGAGGAGACGCTGGGCGCCCCCGCCTCGTCCGTCCCCTCGACAAGTAAGCTGGATGCTGAATGCCACGTGTGGTTTGACTGGGCTGTGGCCTTGGCCTCTTGAAGGTGCTAGCAAGCCACGATCGTGACGTGTTTCGGAGTCTGCAAAACTGCGACTGCCGTGACCTCGGAGCATCACGGACGGCTTGGTCTCCTCAAACAGCATGAATCTGAAATACACGGCGAGCCTTTACAAATCTGCTGTTAGCCACCTGCAGTGCCTCCGTGCCCCTGAGGCGGAGGGAGGCTGGCTGGCAGCCAGAGTCAGGAAGGCTGTGGCTACTTGCACGGCGCAGAGCGTTCTGGAGCACTGCATGCCCCCCCTGTTTGCGATGACCGCCCAGGTTACATTCCTGAATAGTAGCGTTGGAAGGGACCCTCCAGGGTCATCTAGTCCAGCCTCCTGCGCAAGGCAGAGGCTCACAAAATGCTCTCCCACCCGCACGCCCGCAGCGACCCCTGTTCCCACGCCCAGGAGATGGCAAAAAGACCCTCAGGATCCCCGGCCAAGCTGGCCTAGAGAAAGGCCCAGCTTCCTGGCCCCTGGGTGACGGTCGGCATTTCCCTGGGCGTGGAAGAAAGAGACCCGAGAACTAAGCATGGAGGCAACCCCTCCTGCCCTCCCCTTCTCATGATCTGCTCCCGCGTCCACAGAATTAGCATTGTGCATGTCAGGTGGCCAAATCAGCTCTGCTCGCGAAACCTCAAAGGAGGAGGTTCTGTTTCTCTTTCTTTCGCAGGTCTGGAAGTCTTTCACATCACCTATTGACTGAGTCCTGGCCACCTGGAGATGCCGGGGATTGAACCTGGGACCCCTTCTGCATGCCAGGCAGAGGCTCTGCCACTGGGCCACGGCCCCCTCTTCACGGCTCTCCAGGGTCTCAGGCTGAGGTCTCTCGCATCACCTACTGCCTGGTCCCTTTAACTGGAGATGCCGGGGACTGAACCTGGGACCTTCTGGAGGAAAGGCTGAAAGAGTTGGGTATCGCCTGGGAAGAGAGAGGCTTAGAGGGGACATGATGGCAGTCTTCGTATGTATCTGAAGGACTGTCGCGTACAAAATGGAGCAGATCTATTCTCTCTTGCTCTGGACGGCAAGGCTAGATCTAATGGATCAGAACCACAAGGGAGTCGTTACCGGCTAGATATCAGGAGAAGCTTCCTCACTGTCGGAGTGGTTGAGCAGTGGAACAGACTGCCTCGGGAGGTGGTGGATGCTCTTCCTGGGCGTTTTCAAGCGCGGAGGCTGGCCGTGTATTGGGTATGTTGTCGGTATGTAGAACTCTCTTTGACTGTCTCCTACAGGGAGTGCAGAGGGTGGACTCGATAGTACCCGCAAGGTCCCTTCAACTCTAACATTCTATGATTCTATGAGACGCCAACGTGGCTCATGTGTGTCTGCCCCCAGGTGCTGCTGCACTGAGACGGGGCTCCGGTCAAATGGGCAGCTGCTTGCATTGGTCAAGGGACAGGGTCCCCAGCGGGGCCCCGCGGGACACTCACCGTCCTCTTGGCTGTGGAGATTCTGGGGGGCTCCGCATCCCTTCCTCCTGGCTGGGGCTCAGGCTGGAGTTGAGGTGCTGGTCAGCTGACATCCATGTGGAGTCGTTCATGTCAAAGTCACTCGCTGCTCACTGACGTCTCATCCTAGGAAACAGGCGAGAAAGGGTTACTAGCGGCGGGTGAAGCCTGGGCACATGGGTGGGTGGGGGTGACAGGGAGCCTCTGCCCTTCTGCCACACCGCTCCCCCCTTCAAATCCTGGCTCCGCGCCATCCTGGGCGACGCACTTCCTGGCCAGGAGTTTTCCTGTTTGAGGAAGAGCAGGCGGGCTTCAGAGTGGAGGGCCACGGCAGGAGGCTCCTTCCTGGGACAGAGGGCTCAAGCCCTGCCCGGGCTGGCAGGCACCCTTCCTCCCCAGGGCAAAGGGCGGCCCATGCAGCAGCCGCGCGCAGCAGGGCTCGGTTCCCTTCAGACACGGCTGCTTGGCGCTGCCAGCCTACGTGTCCCCGCAGGATGCTGACACAAGGGACGCCGGGACAAAGCCAGCTTAACAAAGCAAGCTTTTGTCACAACTAGGGTGAGTCCAGTCACAGCTGCGGTGGTGGAAGGCGCCAAAAGCTGGGGTTGTCTTGCCGGCGGCCCTGGAGGGTTCTCAAGGCAGAGAGAAACAGGCGGAGTCTGCCCTTGCCTGCCTCTCCGTAGCAACCCCGGACTTCCCTTGGTGGTCTCCCATCCGAGTACCAACCAGGGCCGACCCTGCTTAGCATCCAAGAGCCAATGAGAACAGGCTAGCCTGGGTCATCCGGAGTCAGAGCAGCGGCACCTCAAGAGATCAACAAGATCTTTTTTTTGGGGGGGTGAGCTTTCAGGTCTGATAAAGGGAGCTTTGACACTCAAAAGTTCACCCCCCCAAAAAAAAAAGATCCGGTTGCCCTTGAAAGCCAGTTTGGTGCAGCGGTTAAGTGCACGGACTCTAATCTGGGAGAACCGGGTTTGATTCCCCACTCCTCCACCTGCAGCTGCTGGTGTGACCTTGGGTCAGTCAAAAGTTCTTTCAGAACTGTTCAAGCTCAGGAGCAGTCCTCAAAGAGAGCTCTCTCAGCCCCGCCTACCTCACAGGGTGTCTCTTGTAGGGAGGGGAAGGCAGGGGAGATTGTAAGCCACTCTGAGACTCCTTTGGGTAGTGAAGGGCAGGGTATGAATCCAATCTCTTCTTCTTCATCATCTTCTACTACCTCCCAGGGTGTCTGTTGTGGGGAGGAGAGGGAAAGGAGTTTGTCAGCCGCTCTGAGACTCCTCTGGGTAGTGAAGGGCAAGGGGTATAAATCCAATCTTCTTCTTCTTCTTCTGAAACTTTTATCACAGAAACCACTAAACACACCGGAGCCGATGCTCCCTCTGAACTGCGGAGTCGTGTGAGCAAAGATTCTACTTTTGTGAGCTTGCTGGCATTAAAAGTTGTGAGCGAGCAATTGGGCTATGGCATAAATGAGTCGGCTCTGAGCCCTCCTGCCTGAGCCGAGAGAAAACTCTGTGAGCCGGAGGCTAGAAAACTGCGAGCTAGCTCACACACAGCTCAGCTCAGAGGGAACACCGCATCATTGCTGGGAGAATCCAGGCCTCGAGCTGCGACCGGCGTCATGTAGAGCTCGGCGTAGCGGCATACACATTTTTTTTTATTTTTTTTTAAAGACTGACATGGCTGAGACAGATCAGAGACCAGGTTCTGACATTTGGTTAACAACAAGGCGGATACGGGTAAAGCAAACAAGCGAATGCTCCCTCTAAGCGGTGGAGTCTCGTGAGCAAAAATTCTACTTTGTGAGCGACCAGCAATAAAGATTGTGAGCAAGCGATTTTGGCTGTTGGCATAAATTACTTTGCTCTGGAGCCCTCTTTCCTGAGCCAAGACAACAATGTGTGAGCCGGAGGCTAGAAAACTGTGAGCCGGCTCGCACTAACTCAGCTCCAGAGGGAACACTGGTGAGCAGTCAGCCCATTGGGGGTGGGGGGATTGTTTACTACTCCAGTTTGAGGGAGGCCGTCCCTCAGCAAGCTAAAGAGGCCTCCTCAAACTGGAACTAAAGTGGAAAAAGTGCAGAGAAGGGCAGCTAGAATGATAAAAGGATTGGAACACCTTCCCTATGACGAAAGGTTAAAACGCTTAGGGCTCTTTAGCTTGGAGAAACGACGGCTGAGGGGTGACATGATCGAGGTTTATAAGATTATGAATGGGATTGAGCAGGTTGAGAAAGAAGTCCTTTTCTCCCTTTCTCACAGTACAAGAACTCCTTGTGGGCACTCCATGAAATTGCTGAGCAGTCGGGTTAGAACAGATCAAAGGAAGTCCTTCTTCACCCAAAGAGTGATTCACACATGGAATTCACTGCCACAGGAGGTGGTGGCAGCTACCAGCATGGACAGTTTCAAGAGGGAATTAGATAAACATATGGAGCAGAGGTCCATCAGTGGCTATTAGCCACAGGGTATAGATGGGAACTCTCAGTCTGGGCGGATACTCTTGGTGCTGGAGGGGGCAGCAGTGGGAGGGCTTCTGGTGTCCTGGCCCCACTGCTGGACCTCCTGGATGGCACCTGGTATATTTTGGCCGCTGTGTGACAGAGTGTTGGACTAGATGGGCCATTGGCCTGATTCAACATTGGCTTTCTTATGTTCTTATGTAGGCCATTCTTGGCTACATCCAGGTTTCTATAAAAAACAAGCAAACCAAAAACCCTCAGTATGCCTCAAAGGCATCTGCTGTGATGTCTTAATTGCACTGCACAATAACGGCAGTGGCGTTATTAAAGCAAGACAAACGAGCTTCCTACCCTAGACTTCATTTTTAAAAAGAAGCCAAGGGATTCTTGCGGGCATGCCTAGAACACAGACCCCATCATGATAGTTTGTAACCCTAGTTGGTCAGAGAAGAAGAGGAGAAGAGACTGGATTTATACCCCGCCCTTCACTACTCGAAGGAGTCTCGGAGCGGCTTCCTTCCCCCTTCCCTTCCCACAACAGACACCCTGTGAGGCAGGTGGCGCTGAGAGAGCTCTTTCAAGGACTGCCCGTGGGAGAACAGCTCTGAGAGAACCTGCGACTGACCCAAGGTCATCCAGCCAGGTGCAAGTGGAGGAGTGGGGGAATCAAACCCAGTTCTCCAAGATTAGAATCCGCGTTCCTAACCACTACACCAAAGTGGCATCAAAGAACTGGAGCTCAATTGGGGGGGGGGGAGACCAACCCCCAGGGTTGCCAACTCTCACCTGGGAAATTTCTGGGGATTTGGAGGTGAAGCCGGAGGAAGGTGGGGTTTGGGGAGAAGAGGGGCCTCAGCGGGGTAGATTCCATGAGTCCGCTCTCCAAAGCAGACATTTTCTCCAGAGGAACGGGTTAGGGAGTTCTCTCACAGCGTCTGGAGAGCGGCTGCAATTCTGAGAGAACTCCAGGCCTTGCCTGGAGGTTGGCGACACTAACAGCCCCCTTCTCTACATGCAACCCCCCAAGAAATGGGTCTTGGGGACAGAGGCGAAGGGAGTGGATCCCCCACTCAGGCGGGAGTGGCAGAAGGTGGGAAAGGCCTCTCTTGTCTCGGAGAACAAAACTCAGGCCGCCCCCGGAAGTTAACAGCCGTGCCCCTAACGTGGTCAGCACTTCAAGACCTACTTACCTAAGGGACCTACATACCTAAGAGACCGCCTTTCCCCATGTGTTTCCCAGGGAGCACTAAGATCGGGGTCCCAACACCGTCTGGCCCTCCCAGGTCCCAAAGAAGCCAGGCTAGCTGTGACGAGGGCCGGGGCCTTTTCGGTGGTGGCTGGTGGAATGAACTCCCGGAGGACATCAGGGCCCTGCCGGACCTTTTACAGTTCTGCGGGGCCTGCAAAACGGAGCTCTTCCGCCAGGCTTTCGACTCGGTGCCGCCGCTAACATCGTGGCCCCAATATTGGCACCAACATCAGCACCGAATCGACATCCAAATAGCCTGGCCGAGGACCCGGACAATGGTGGTGGTGGTGACCTGGATGCCGAAAGAACGCCGCCATCGCCTGCGACCTGTCCTTGCTAGCACTTTGAAACTGCGATGGTTTTAACTGTTTTATTTTTAAAATACTGTGTGTTTTATTATATTTGTATAGGTGTCTGCAAGCCGCCCGGAGCCAGCCTCGGTGGGGAGGGCGAGGTATACATCAAATAAACCAAATAAGTAAATAAAAGTAAAAGGCAGCCGTGCACCGTACGTTCTGAAATCAAACCCATCGTCCCCTCGTTGGAAGCCCACGCCCCAGACAAAGATGTGGAAGCCCCCAAAATACATGAGGGGAAACCCCGTGAGAAAATCGGCTACAAATACGGTTAGAAAACGCATGTTCCTCGTTACATTCCTTCGTTAAAACGCTATCAGAATCCAATTAAATTGTTACCATCAATGATCATCGACACGTAGAACACATATTTCTAGGCTATTTCCAGTTCCTCCGTCTACACAACCACAGTAATCCTGCGACAACTAGAAACAGAAAATGCCGGAGTGAAACTGAATGAAGAGACTCTGACAGCTGGTACTTTAAAAGTGTAATCCCCCCCCCCCATTCAGAGCTCACCGCTGACCTGTGGGACTTCCTGCCACTGGAAAAAAACAATGGCTAACAATAGAATTCAGTTCCTGGATACAGGCTTACAAAAAGGCAGTCTCCGCCTTGTAAGTCGAGTTAACTCAAGTCCGTAATTTTCTGATCGTGGCAAAAACCGTCCCACGAACACATGAGAAACAAACCGGAGTGTGTAGGGGGTGGGGGATAGTTATTCGTTCGGCGGCTGGATTCCTCTCTGGCCGAATAGCAGAAGACGCCCTTCTGAAGGGGACGGACTCAGTTATTCTCACATTTACACATTCCTCGATCTTAACGAGGGCAGAGGCTAACAGCAACAAACAGCGTGAAGCCACGGATTTTCTACAGCGGCTGAAGTGCCCAGAGAATATCTGGATCTATCAGGAACCAGAGGATAACGCTTCCTCTCACCCTTCAGAGAGGAGGAGGAGGAGGAGGAGGAGGAGGAGAAGAAGAAGAAGAAGAAGAAGAAGAAGAAGAAGAAGAAGGATTTGATTTCTAACCCATCTTTCACTACCCGAAGGAGTCCCAGAGCGGCTTACAAACTCCTTTCCCTTCCCCTCCCCACAATTGAGCAAACCTTCTACTTTGTGAGCTACTGGCATTAAAGTTGCGAGCGAGTGATTTGACTGCTGCATAAATTTGCTCGGGAGCCACCCCTTCCTGCGCTAAGACAAAAATGTGTGAGCCGGAGGCTAAAAAACTGCGAGCTAGCTCACACCAACTCAGCTTGGAGGGAACGCTGCCTGCGAGGTGGGTGGGGCTGAGAGAGCA
This sequence comes from Gekko gecko, assembly GCA_029375565.1. Taxonomy (NCBI): domain Eukaryota; kingdom Metazoa; phylum Chordata; class Lepidosauria; order Squamata; family Gekkonidae; genus Gekko; species Gekko gecko. The sequence goes on along the minus strand of JAPDNY010000003.1, from coordinate 245,620,560 downwards.
ATTTTCCAAGAACTGCCCTTGAGAGAACAGCTCTGAGAGAACTTGTGACCGACCCAAGGTCACACCGGCAGCTGCACATGTGGAGGAGTGGGGGAATCAAACCCGGTTCTCCCAGATTAGAGTCCACGTTCCTAACCACGACACCAAACTGAGTCGCCGATCTCCACATGGGGCCTGGCCTGGCAATCTCCTGGAATCACAACTGGTCTCCAGATGACGGAGATCAGCCCCCTCCTGGAAGGAAAGTCTGCTTTGGAGGGTGCCTTCTAAGGCACTGCACCCCACTGAGGTCCCTGCCCTTCCCAAACCCCACCCCTCCCCAGGCTCCACCCCCCAAATCTCCAGGAATCTCTCAGCACTGAGCTGGCAACCCGACGGGGGAAGCCAGGAGACAAAACCCCTCCAGCCTGGTCCAGGGCAGGAACCCCCCTGCAATGAGCCAGAGCTGTGTCGATTTCAAAGACGCTTGGTGCAGCTGCAACCAGATTTGTGGCTTGGCGGGGGGGGGCTGCCTCTTGCCCCCGCGGGTGCTGTCCCCGGCAAGTGACAGACGCCTCCCCCCCCCCTGCTGCCCTCTCAGCTCAGTCATATATTCCGTTGCCGGATTCTCATCTTGCTGGAAAGCCTGCAAACACGCCCTCTCAAAGGTTGCAGAGGAGAGCGCCTGGCATCTCGGTGGCACTTCCGGTGCCGTGGATCGCATTCCTCTCTCCCACTCCCGCGGTCCAGAGGACATTTCTCAGGGCTTTCTCTTGCGCTCTCCCCCCTCCCACCCCTCCCGAACCTTCGCTCTGCTTTAAGACGAGGGGCTTGGATGGCTTCCAGCCCCCGGAAAGGTCAGCCACCAGATTTCCAAACCATCAGCAAGGCGGTCAGTCGGAGGGCGGATGAATGGGAAAGAGGAAGGACACCCCCCCCCCACGCACAACACAAAACAAAGGGCTGGCAGAGGGCGGCGCAGGGCAAACCCTCGCCCTGACAGACCCACTCTAACGTGTTTTTCCGTCTCCCCTCCCACGATGACAGGCAGACCACACCCCGGGTTGTGGGTCGGAGCCCCCCCCCCAGCGTGCAATCCGACTGGGTAAGAGTATTTGCTCTGCTGGGCCTGGAATTTGATTCTGAAGAGCCCTTCAGAAGCAGCGAAAACCAGAGATGCACCTCCGGGCCTCCTTAATGGGGATGGGGACTTCAGTTTGGGAAATCCTTGGAGATTTGGGGGTGCCAATGCCCCCCCCGCCCCGTGGAGTCCTGCGAGCAAAAATCCTGCTTTGTGTGCTACTGGCATCGACGTTATGAGCGGGCGACTTGGCTGCTGCATAAATTACTTTGCTCTGGAGCCCCCCCTTCCTGAGCGAAGGCAAAAATGCGTGAGCCGGAGGCTAAAAAAACGGTGAGCTAGCTCGCAGTGACTCGGCTTAGAGGGAACACTGGGGGGGACGAGGGAAGGCAGGGTTTGAGGGGTTAGGGTCCTCAGCAGGGCGTCATGCCACAGAGAGCCCACCCGCCTAAAGCAGCCGTTTCCTCCACGGGAACTGATGTCTGTAGTCTGGAGACCAGTTGCAATTCTGCAAGGGGCCTGGAGGTTGGCAAACCTGACTCTTAACACCATGGCCCTTCCCCCCCCACAAAAAAAAAAAAAAAATTCTGCCTTTTTTCCTCTTTTCAATTTTTGATGAAAAGTACCAAGAGAGCCTGCAAGCTGCTATGAGTCACTGCGTTGGTCCAGTAAGAGTTTATTACATGGCTTATACTCTGATCAGCCTCTGGGCAACGGCTAATCACATCACCCGAGAGAGGTCTCCAAGCCGGACGCGTGGTCACTTCTGAAAGCCCTGCCGCTGGTCTCACCGTCTGGCCAACAGAAGTATTCGGCCTCTGAGGTTTGGTCTTCAGAACCAGGTGTGGACCCAGCCTCCATTTATTTATTTAATTAAAAAAAAAAAACAGTAGAAGAGAGCAAGAGTCCGGGAACACCTTAAAGGCTAACAAAATTTGCGGCAGGCTGCGGTGGCTCCGTGGTTAAGACGCTGAAGGTTCGGCAGTTCGAGACCCGAGAAGTGCCACGTGACGGAGTGCGCTTCCCGTCTCTGGCCCCGGCTCCTGCCAACCTAGCAATTTGAAAGCAAAGAAATTGCTTGTAGATAAAATAGGTACCGCTTCGGTGCGAAGGTAACAGCGTTCCGCGCGCCTCGGTGTCTAGCCATGCCGGCCACGTGACTATGGAGAAGTCTTCGGACAGCGCTGGCTCTTCGGCTTGGAAACGGAGATGAGCACTGCGCCCATAGAGTCGGATTTGACTGGCTTTTGAACAAGGGAAACCTTTACCTAGGAACTTTCGTAAGGCACTGCTCACTTCTTCGCTTCTGGCCCAAAGTCGCCCGGCAAGCTTCCACGGATAAGCGGGGGTTTGAATCGGGGTCTCCCGGGCGCTAGTCAGATGCTCTAACCACTACACCGCATTAGCGAGGTTGGAAATTTACAAGTGGGCGGGGAGCCCTGTTTTGTTTGCTTGACAAAAGCCTGCCTGGGCCCTTTCGAGGCAGGGCTCTGATCGGTGGCCGCGGCTGATCATTCGACTCCCCCGCCCCCGCTCCCTTCACACTCTCCTGACTTTATAAGTCTTCGACATCCACCCCCACCCCACCCCAATTAATCCTCCGTTCCAAGCTGGAAAGTCTGGCTTGCGGTCTTCCCGGACAATGGAAATTTCATAAACGTGCACGCCAACATCTCCGCTGCCCCTTCCTGTTAGCCCTGCTGCGTGCTCCGAGGCCGAGGCAACTGCAGACAATAGTCTCAATCCAGATGCGGAGGGTTTTTCGCCGCCTGGCCCTGCTCGGACGCAGCCTTCGCCATCCCGGGCCTCCCCGGGCGGGCCTTTGCCTTGTTAAAGCTTTCCTGTAAAGGCACCCCCCCTCCAATGTATTTTTTATTGCCGACAAACATCTTCAGAACAGGCCCCCGAGCGCTCTCTTCCTGTCCTGCCGGCTGCAAACCGATCTGCTCACGCAGGGCAGGAAGTCCTGGCTTCATCCTGCCTCCCCCTCCTCCCCAATTCCCCACCGAGTTGGGCCACAAAGGGAGTTTCCTGGAATTTATGGCGCCGGCACAGCCTCCAGACTCCCTTGATTAGAGAGAACTGGCTGCAGGGCACGACGGCCGGCCTCGGAAAGGATCTTCCCCCCTCCCCCAGCTCAAAACACTCACGAGCTTCAAAACATGCGGATTTCCGCAAAAGAACTGGTCCCGGAACTGCTAGCCTCCAGATGGGGCCTGGAGCTCTCCTGGGATTACGACTGGCCTCCAGACTACAGAGATCAACTCCCCTGGAGGAAACGGCAGCTTCGGAGGGCAGCTCTATGGTATACCATAGAGTCTAGGAGAAACAGACATCCTAGAGTGACATCACATTGCCGCTGAGTACGATTGCCAGGACCCCTCTTAGTTCTGGCAGACACTCTGGTTTGAGGGCAAACCTCCATGGTAAAATTGAGAGCCAGTTTGGTGTAGGGGTTAAGCGCGTGGACTCTAATCTGGGAGAACCGGGTTTGATGCCCCATGCCTCCACTCGCAGCTGCTGGATGACCTTGGGCAAGTCCTAGTTCTGTCACAGCTGTTCTTGAAAAAGAGCCATTTCTGTCAGAGCTCTCTCAGCCCCACCTACCTCACAGGGGTGTCTGTTGTGGGGAGGGGAAGGGGAAGGAGTTTGTAAGCTGCTCTGAGACTCCAAGTGAAGGACGGGGTATAAAGAAGAAGAAGTGAAGAGAAGAGATTGGATTTATACCCCGCCCTTCACTACCCAAGAGAGTCTCAGAGCAGCTTACAAACTCCCTTCCCTTCCCCTCCCCACAACAGACACCCTGTGAGGTAGGTGGGGCTGAGAAGCTCTGACAGAAACTGCTCTTTTTTCAAGAACAGCTCTTATCAGAACTACGGCTTGCCCAAAGTCATCCAGCCAGGTGCAAGCGGAGGAGTGGGGAATCAAACCCGGTTCTCCCAGATTAGATTCCGCGCACTTAACCATTACACCAAACTGGCCCTAAATCCAATCTCCTCCTCCTCCTCCTCCTCTTAAAACGATAGAGTTTTGCCCTCAGACCAGAGCATCCCCACACAACATCCCCGGCACGATGACCTCATTTCCGGGTGATGTCATCACGTCAGGGAAGTCACGCAGGGACGTGGCTCTTTGGGGGCGGGGTTTCCCCAACGGGACCTCAAAACCAGGGGAACCCCCTGCCCCGAACTGGGGACTGGGAAGCCCACCCCTTGAGCTCCCTGCTCTCCGAAAACTCTCTCCCCCGGCACCGTCCCCAAAGCTGCAGGCATCTCCCAAGCTGGACCTGCCAACCCCACCGGCCTGTGCTCACTTGGGCACACACGAAGCAGAGAGAGGTTGAGAAGAAAGAGAAGGGTGGCTAGAGTGAGATGCCCGGAGCCTTCCTTGGAAGCCCAGGGGGACCAGGTTCGAATCCCCGTACAGCCTTGAGTTCAGAGGAGGTTAAAAAAACCCCAACCGGCTTAATTTCCTCCTTTTCACAAATGGAAAGAGGCCATCGGGGCTGAGTGTTTGCCGTAATTCCACGGTAGGCAAAGGGAGGAAGTGAAAACGAAGGCACGTAATTCAGCCTCCCAACGCCTCACAGCTTCAGTTTTTTAAAACAACAACAACACCGCTCCTCCAAGTATCTAGATATTCTGGCTTCAAAGACAGACTTAAAATCGCACGGCCACACCAAGCTGAATTCTCAGAAGCCAGAAGGGCATGGCGGAAGATTTCCTGTGGTCTCCCTTCCCCGCGACTATCGTGCACAAAAGGGGGAAATATGCGCCAATTGATGTAATTTCACAGAAGTGGAATGCGCCTCGTGTCACGGAACAGCCTCGTGACAGTGCCTCTCTGCCCACGAATCCGTGCTCTGCGTGCCGAAATGGAAGCCGTGTCTCGGGACGGGCCCAGGGCCCCTTTTTCAACCCGTGCCGAACAGTGCCGCCCAGGCTGTACAACTAGCGTTACCAGCCTCCAGGTGGGACCTGGAGCTCTCCTGGAATGCCAACCGGCCCTCCAGACTGCAGAGGGTCTGTCCCTCCTGCTGGAAATGGCTGCTTCGCAGGGCGGGGTCTCTGGCGTTCTACCCCAATCAGCTCCTTCCTCCTCCAGGCTCCGCCCCCCACAGGCACCGCCCCCCAAGCACCCAGGAGTTCCCCAAGGGCAGAGTCTGCAATGGCACATCTGGTCATCTGCTTTCTTGACAAACTCTGAATCACCGCAACCGATCAGCCTCACAAGCAAGCCGGAAGAGGGCTGGCTGCTCCGAAGCCATCTAGTGAGCTTCTAGGGCAAAGTGGGGTTCGGAACCAAGTCCAAGTCAGTTTCGGACGGCAGGCGGGTTGGTCTGCAGCAAAAGAGCTGGGTTCGAGTCCAGCAGCACCTTAGAGACCAACGAGATTCTTTTTTTGGGGGGGTGAGCTTTCGAGATCCAAAGCTCCCTTCCTCAGATATGCGACCAAGGGAGTTTTAACTCTCAAAATGCTCGTCTTGTTAGTCACTAAGTGCTAGTTAGACACTAAGCAGTTCCCACCCGATGCAGATGCCCCCCACAGCGGAAGGGAGACCTCCCTTTCCGCAGGACCGGTGTTCCTTACAGCCAAGCACAGGATTCACAGAATCACAGAGTCGGAAGGGACCTCCAGGGTCATCTAGTCCAACCTCCCCCCACAAAGCAGGAAATTCACAAATACCCCCCCCCCACATACCCCCAGACAGAACCCCACCTTCCCATTCAAAGCTACCGTCCGAAAGGCAGGTCCCTATACCCCAACGTCTATGGGGGCAAGACCTCTACGGTTGGCACCAGTGCTCCCTCTAAGCTGCGGAGTCTTGTGAGCAAAAATCCTATTTGGCGAGCGACTGGCATTAAAGCTGCGAGCGAGCGATTGGGCCGCTGCGTCAGTTCGTTTGCTCTGGAGCCATCCTTCCTGAGTTCGTGCAGATCCCGTGCATCCTAACCCCACAGAAGCTCTCCAAAGGCCGTCTCGGTACCGAGGTACCTCAGGGAAAAAATTACTTATTTACAAGGGGCATACCCTCACTTTCTACCGTAGGTATACTTTAGCTTTAAATGTGTTCCTAAAGCCCCCCCCCCCCAGCCTACAAATATCATTGGACGAATAAATATCATTATCGATATCTATTTTTACCCCTTTCGTTTCTATTTTTCCCAGTCTCATTTAAGGTTAATAAAAAGCAAATTTACATATTTTCTGCAAAAAACATATTATGTGTGATATTTGCTCATGTCATGCGGCTCTCAGACATCTGACGTTTATTCTCTGGGGCAAGTGATGCTCTGCATTTTTGGTGCTGGGGGGGGAGGCAACAGTGGGAGGGCTTCTCGTGTCCTGGCCCCACTGCTGGACCTCCTGATGGCCCCTAGTATATTTTGGCCACTGTGTGACAGAGTGTTGGACTAGATGGGCCATTGGCCTGATCCAACATTGGCTTCTCTTAAGTTCTTATGTAGGAACTCTTGGTCTGGGGCAAGTGATGCTCTGTATTCTTGGTGCTTGGGGGGGGGGTCCAACAGTGGGAGGGGCTTCTAGTGTCCTGGCCCCACTGCTATTTTTGGCCACTGTGTAACACAGAGTGTTGGACTAGAAGGGCCATTGGCCTGATTCAACATGGGCTTCTCTTATGTTCTTATGTTCTTATTCTGTGTGGCTCTTACGTTAAGCAAGTATAGCCACCCCATATCTACGCGAAAGCGCAGCGCCAATTCGGGTGGGGTGGGGTGCTTGCAAACATCGTCACCAGACTTAGTCTATCTGGCCGGGAAAATCCCAGGGGCTCTGCAGAGTGGTAGACATCGACATCATCATCGATTAGGCTTGTATACCGCCCTCCCTGCAAGCGGACTCAACCCAGCCTGGTCACCCTGGCTCTTAAATACGTCCAGAGAATCCAAGCCTTTCTCAGGGTCTGGATCAGGTTCCCCAACACGGTGCCCCTGGGCGCCCGCTGACACCTTCCCCGGCCCCCATTGTTTTAGAAAACGAGTGGGACCATCACAGTTTCTGATTGGCCACTGGAGATCTGCCAGACAAACGTTTCTTAGCTACCTCAATACATATACTATATATGCGTGAAAATACTTTTTTTAAAAAAAATACAGTCATTTTTACAAGCATCCTGTTAAAACACAGCTTCTGCCAGAAGTGCTGAAGAGCTGCAATCAGAGCTCTGTATAACCTCGCTCCTTGGCGTTTTGTAGCTGACCCCGCCTCCTGCAACAGCCATTTTGTGGTAATGCCCACTGTGCTGTGTCAGATTTCCAAAGGTGCCCTCTGGATCCAAAAGGTCGGTGTGGTGTCCTCGCTTACTGGGGAGACGGTTTCTCCTTTAAACACTCTCTGTGTACCCAAACTTGGTAGATTTCTGCTGCCACCAGGAATTAAAAATCCCAAACCTCTCTCTTTTGTAGAATGGCCTAGGGTCTGGGCACTTCAGAGGACTATGTGGCCCTGAGGAAGGACTATTCTGATTTCTGGGGTAAGTTTAAACAAAAAATGATTTATTTAATAAAGAACAAAACAGGTTTCTGGTTATTTTGAACTGTTGCTGATAAAAGGAACTTGTAAATATAACTGGCAAAGCTTGGTGTCACAAACAGCCTCTCAAACTCCAGACTCCACTCTGACAGGCTTAGACATTCAGTTTAATCTCTCTCTCTCTCATATGTCTATCTATCTATCTATCTATCTATCTATCTATCTATCTATCTATCTATCTATCTATCTATCTATCTATCTATCTATCACCACACAGGCTAAACTCTGTTTTATTCGCACAGAATATACTCAAACTCTCATAGTCACACAGACTAAACTGTCTTATTCACACAGAATAGTATCAAACTCCTATAGACACACAGACTATACTCTCTCTCCAAACTTCACATACACCAAAAATGGAATCATTACGGTCATGGACCTCTGGTCTAGATCAATGGAAAGTAATGCAACCAGTATTTGTCAAACCCTCTCTGAGACCTCTGGTCACAGCCATCCCACCACACCCCAAGGCAGCCCCCATTCCGGCAGCTGGCCTAACACCCAGGCACATCTGGCCTTCTCTTTCATGCGGATTCAGATCACGGGATGCTGTTCTGCAGCTCCTTCTCTGACGTTGCTCCCGCGGCTCTTTCTGCATGTGGCAGCCATGGCAAGTGCTTGAGCTACGCTACCACGCAACAAGCACAGCCAGCGTGGTGCAGAGGTCAGCATCCCAGGAAGCCCAGGTTCAAACCCTCTCTTTATCATGGAGGCTTGCTGGCTGATTCTGGGCCAGTGGCTCTCCCTCGGCCTAACCTACCCCACAGTTGTTGTATGGACCAAACAGGGGGGAGGAGAACAATTAAACCGCTTTGGGTCTCTCCACTGAGGAGAAAGGTGGGAGAAGAAGATCAGGCTAATGTGGAGAAGCCAGGTTACACTGGCACCCTACAAACAGCTTCAAGAGGGGACGGGAGAAACATCTGGAGCAGAGGTTCATCAGTGGCTATAAGACACAAGGTCTAGAGGGAACACTCTGTCTGAGGCAGTGATGCTCTGTGTTCTTGGTGTAGTGGTTAAGTGTGCGGACTCTAATCTGGGAGAACCGAGTTTGATGCCCCACTCCTCCACTTGCACCTGGCTGGATGACCTTGGGCAAACCCTAGTTCTGATAAGAGCTGTTCTTGAAAAAGAGCTGCTTCTTTCAGAAGTTCTCTCAGCCCTGCCTACCTCACAGGGTCTCTGTTGTGGGGAGGGGAAGGGAAAGGAGTTTGTGAGCCCCTCTGAGACTCCTTTGGGTAGTGAAGGGAGGGGTATAAATCCAATCTCCTCTTCTTCTACCTCACAGGGTGTCTGTTGTGGGGAGGGGAAGGGAAAGGGAAAGGAGTTTGTAAGCCGCTCTGAGGCTCCTTCGGGTAGTGAAGGGCGGGGTATAAATCCAGTCTCCTCTTCTTCTTCTTCTACCTCACAGGGTGTCTGTTGTGGGGAGGGGAAGGGAAAGGAGTTTGTAAGCCACTCTGAGACTCCTTTGGGTAGTGAAAGGCAGGGTATAAATCCAATCTCCTCTTCTTCTTCTTCTACCTCACAGGGTGTCTGTTGTGGGGAGGGGAAGGGAAAGGAGTTTGTAAGCCACTCTGAGACTCCTTTGGGTAGTGAAGGGCAGGGTATAAATCCAATCTCCTCTTCCTCTTCTTCTACCTCACAGGGTGTCTGTTGTGGGGAGGGGAAGGGAGAGGAGTTTGTCAGCCGCTCTGAGACTCCTTTGGGTAGTGAAGGGCGGGGTATAAATCCAATCTCTTCCTGTTCTTCTACCTCACAGGGTGTCTGTTGAGGGGAGGGGAAGGGAAAGGAGATTGTAAGCTGCTCTGAGACTCTGAGTGAAGGGCGGAGTATAAATCCAGTCTCTTCTTCTTCTTCTACTACCTCACAGGGTGTCTGTTGTGGGGAGGGGAAGGGAAAGGAGTTTGTAAGTCGCTCTGAGACACCTTTGAGTAGTGAAGGGTGGGGTATAAATCCAGTCTCCTCTTCTTCTTCTTGTTGGTGCTTGGGGGGAGGGGGTCAACAGTGGAAGGGCTTCTGGAGTTCTGGCCCCACTGCTGGACCTCCTGATGGCACCTGGTCTTTTTGACCCAGAGTGTTGGACTGGATGGGCCATTGGTCTGATCCAACATGGCTTCTCTTACGTTCTTATGTCTGGGGCAGTGAAGCTCCGTCTTCTTGGTGCTTGGGGGGCAAGAGTGGGAGGGCTTCTGGAGTTCTGGCTCCACTGGTGGACCTCCTGGTGGCACATGGGTTTTGGGCACTGTGTGACACCAAGTGTTGGACTGGATGGGCCACTGGCCAGTTCCAGCATGGCTTCTCTTCTATTATGTCTGGGGCAGTGAAGCTCCGTCTTCTTGGTGCTTGGGGGGGCAAGAGTGGGAGGGCTTCTGGAGTTCTGGCTCCACTGGTGGACCTCCTGGTGGCATATGGGTTTTGGCCACTGTGTGACACCAAGTGTTGGACTGGATGGGCCACTGGCCAGTTCCAGCATGGCTTCTCTTCTATTATGTCTGGGGCAGTGATGCTCTGTCTTCTTGGTGCTTGGAGGGGCCGCCACAGCGGGAGGGCTTCCAGAGTTCTGGCCCTGCAGGTGAACCTCCTGATGGCACCTGGGTTTTGGACAGGGTGATGGACTGGATGGGCCACTGGCCTGATCCAGCATGGCTTCTCTTATGCTCTTATGTTTTTCAACATCTGCAGGACCGGCTCAGTATGAGGCACCCGGGGTGAAAACGCGGCACCCCTGAGACTTGCAACAGCCGGGGCCAGAAAGAGCCAGTGGGGCGGGCCTCCGGTGGGTCCCAAACTTAGCCAGCCAGGCTCCGCCTCTCACCCTCCTCGCCGCCTGTCTTCTCTGTAACTCCCCACATTCCGGCTGCTCCGCTTCAGACGTGTCCCCATGTTCCTCTTCTGGCACACCCGCAATCGGACCGACTAGGGAGACGCCTTCCCCTGGCATGCTCGCCCCTCCAGTCTGCCTTGAGCTGCCCTTCCTGGCAAAGGCAGGACTTTGCCACTTGCCGAAGCCTTTATCAGCTCCGTCTGCAGCCCTGCCTTGGGGCAGGTCCTTTGCAATGCACGCGAGCTTCCTAGCCTGCGCGGCCGAGCTTGCTCCTTCTTCCTCTTGCCCGTGTGTAGGCGAGGGAGGGGCCGCCGGCGCTGATCCCCAAAGTTTCACCCCGCTTTACTTCTCACCATTCCCACCCACCCACCCACCCCGTCCACTCTCAAAATACTTGAGGCTGGCACCTGGGCATTTAAGCCAATATCCTTCCGGCTTCCTTTCCGTGTGACTCCTGAGAATGTTGGCTCACTCCGGACTTTTCTGACTCCGTCCTGCCAAGAGGTTCTAGGCAAAAGGTCTAGAGGTGATAGGATCACCGTCTCCAAGTACTTGAAGGGCTGCCATATAGAGGACGGTGCGTTGTTGTTTTCTGTTGCCCCAGAAGGTCGGACCAGAACACGGGTTGGAATTAAATCAGAAGAGTTGTCGGCTAAACATGAGGAAGAACTTCCTGACAGTTAAGAGCGGTTCCTCAGTGGAACGGGCTTCCTCGGGAGGTGGTGGGCTCTCCTCCTTTGGAGGTTTTCAAGCAGAGACTAGATGGCCCCATCTGACAGCAATGTGGATTCTGTGGACTTGGGCAGATCACGAGAGGGAGGTGTTGCATCAGTGCTTAGTTCCTGTGGCCCTTTCTTACACGCCCAGGGGAAACGCCGATCGCCACTTTGGGGCTCAGGAAGCAATTTTTCTCCAGGCCAGTTTGGCTGGAGATCCTGGAGGGTTTTTGCCATCTTCTGCGAGTGGAGCAGGGGGCCACTGGGGGTGTGTATTTGTGAATTTCCTGCATCGGGAAGGGGGTTGGACTAGATGGCCCTGGAGGTCCCTTCCGACTCTTATGATTTTATGATTCTAAGCAACATTGCTTTGAAGATAAAAGCCCGAATGAAAAAAAAAAATAGAGGGAACAGAACAGTTTCTCATATCCAGCCGGCCCTCGGCTAAATCTACTCATTTTGGCATTAATCCAACAACCACATGGACACGTGGAGCTGCCTGTAGTAAATCAGGCCCTCGGTCCATCAAGATCAGTATCGTCCACACAGACCGGCAACGGCTTTCCCGGGTCTCAGGCAGAGGTCTTCCTCATCACCTTCTAGCTGGAGATGCCGGGGATTGAACCTGGGACCTCCTGCATGCCCAGCGGATGCTCTGCCACTGAGCCAGGGTCTCAACTCAAGGTCTTTCTTGTCACCTACTGCCTGGTCCTTTTAAGTGGAGATGCCGGGGACTGAACCTGGGACCTTCTGCATGCCAAGCAGAGGCTCTGCCACTGAACTATGGCCCCTCTTTACAGCTCTCCAGGGTCTCAGGCTGAGGTCTTTCACATCACCTACTGCCTGGTCCTTTTTAACTGGAGATGCCGGGGACTGAACCTGGGACCTTCTGCATGCCTAGCAGAGGCTCTGCCACTGAGCCACGGCCCCTCTTTACAGCTCTTCAGGGTCTCAGGTGGAGGTCTTTCTCATCACCTCCTGCCTGGTCCTTTTAACTGGAGGTGCCGGGGACTGAACCTGGGACCTTCTGCACGCCAAGGAGGCTCTACCACTGAGCCGTGGCCCCTTGCCACCAGTCTCAAGCAACATGGGCATGCAAAGCCCCCAGAAAATGCTGTGGTGGAGGGGGACTTCGGCGCCTGAGAACCACCTGAGAGCTCTTTTGCTGTTCCCCCAAAGCATCTTCTGCTCGGTTTTGCTCTGCTGTCTACACCACAGTGTCACTGTAGGTAGCCTGGCATGGAAAATGAGACCCCCAATGGAGGAGAGGATAGAAGAGGAAGAGGAAGAAGAGGAAGAAGAGGAAGAAGAGGAAGAAGAAGAGGAGGAGGAGGAGATTGGATTTATACCCCGCCCTTCACTACCCAGAGGAGTCTCAGAGCGGCTGACAAACTTCTTTCCCTTCCTCTCCCCACAACAGACACAAGGTAGAAGAAAAAGAAGAGGAGATTGGATTTATACCCCACCCTTCACTCCCCAAAGGAGTCTCAGAGCGGCTTCCAAACTTCTTTCCCTTCCCCTCCCCACAACAGACACCCTGTGAGGTAGAAGAAGAGAAAGAAGAGATTGGATTTATACCCCGCCCTTCACTCCCCAAAGGTGTCTCAGAGCGGCTGACAAACTCCTTTCCCTTCCCCTCCCCACAACAGACACCCTGTGAGGTAGAAGAAGAGGAAGAGCTTGGATTTATACCCTGCCCTTCACTACCCAAGGGAGTCTCAGAGCGGCTCACAAACTCCTTCCCCTTCCCCTCCCCACCACAGGCACCCTGTGAGGTGGAAGAAGAAGAAGAGATTGGATTTATACCCCGCCCTTCACTACCCAAAGGAGACTCAGAGCGGCTGACAAACTCCTTCCCCTTCCCCTCCCCACAACAGACACCCTGGGAGGTAGGCGGGACTGAGAGAGCTCTTGACGGAAACCGCTCTTTTTCAAGAACAGCTCTTGTCAGAACCATGGCTTGCCCAAGGTCATCCAGTAGGTGCGAGTTGAGGCGTGGGGAATCAAACCCAGTTCTCCCAGATGAGAGTCCGTGCACTTCACCACTACACCAAACTGGCTCACACAAAGCCCTCTCCGAGCCAGCCACAACGCCGTGCTGTGCCCCTTTCCTGCCATGAAAGGCTGACCCGGGCAGGTACCAACCACAACAGCATCTCCAGCAGATGGGCGCCTCTCAGATCAAACCCGGAAGTGGCGCTAGACCAGAAGTGCAAGAAGCCAACAAGGCATCCAGGAACCTTCAAAACTCCTGCATGGAGATCCCCCAGGGGCTTCAGAGTTCCCCCAGGGGCACAGACAAGCTCTTCCGTACCTCGGTGCTCTGAAAGACACACAAGGAGACCTGCCTCCTTCCTGTTTTCCCTGCCTGGTCGTCTAGAGAACACTCCTACTCACCCTAGGTAACCAGTGGGGAAAAGAAGCCCGGCTGCTCCGAAGCCTGTTTAAAACCTTTGGCTCCTTATCTTATCCTCAGGAGATAAGGAAACATCTGTCTCCCGCACTCCCCCCCCCCGCCCCCGACACAGACTCCCGAGATCCTTTCTAATATCTGGAAACTGCCAGTCTGTCTCCCACACATCCACTTAAATGCAAAAGAGCGACGGGATTATTAGAGATTCCAAATATGCCGCCTTTGCCCGCCCTCCCCAAAGACAGAGACCGATTTCCCCACCGCGTTGCGACTGGGGGGGAACGCCATCTTTTTAAAATTATTATTATTTTAAACCTTGCTGCCTTTGGTTCTGAGCTAGCAATAATTTAAGGAAATAGATGAATAGATATAAATCATGTACGACTTAACATCACACGACAGAGGCGTCCGGCATTCTGTCCTCCTTCACAAGACACGGGGGAGAGGGGGAGAGGAGTCGGCCGGCCGGCTCGCCAGCTGGGCACCCCCGGCTCCAACGGCCGTGCCAACTAATCTGCCCCTTCGCTTCCTTCCAGCCCGAGAGCCGAGCCGACCTTCTTCTCTCCTCCCTGAGTTTTCGTTTCTCGGGAGATCGCTGCCCGCTAATGCCTTCTTTCCTGTAAACAAACTGCAAATGAAACTTTCGTTGGGGGGAAGAAGAGAGAGAGAGAGCAGGAATCCAATACCGTGGTCCGTCTCCGGGTTGGCCTCCTTGGCAACTGTGCCACCGTGCCAGGGATGACACAGAGGGAAAGGGACAAGGACGGCGGGCAGGCGGCACAATCTCCGGCTGCCAAAACCTCCCTCCTCCCTCCCCCTCCCCCCAACCGCCGGCTCTCGAGAGGGACCTTTCCACCCTGCCAGTAAAAGTTCCACTGCGGGCAGGTCCAAGGAACCGAAGAGACACCGAATATTTACCCAGCTCCCTTTTCGAAAGAGCAACCAAACGCCTGCCAGGTAAGTCCGGGAGGCAACACCCAAAGTGCACGCCAGGCGCGGCTCAACCCCCAGTTGCACCTGCTCCGGCACTCCTCGCCCGTCTGGGGGCCTCGCCTCACCCCCCCCTCCCCTTAACGAAAAGGCCGGGTCGCTTTTCCACCGACACCTCTTTATATACGCGCGCTCCGCTCCCACGGGGGGGGGAGCAGAAAGCAACATTCTTCAAAAACGGGCACCCCTGGCAAGGAGATGCCAGCCTAGGAGGACTCGCCCGCCTGTGTCTCTGAGCACCTTCCTCTGGAAGACAGGCCTCCCCACCCCCCACCCCACCCCCGATAACACCCACCTTTCGTGGCTTCCCCTGCTGGGTCAGGTGGCCCCGGCTGTCACCTTCTCGGGGAAGGTGAGGCTATCAGTAACCCAGCTCTTTTACAGCCGGGGTCAGTTTCTCTGGAGCCTGGCTGACTTGTGATTCCAAAGTTACCGACACTCTACCCCACCCGTCGCTCCCCCTCTGGATTTCGCCCGGCGACATCCTGCCTTCCTCATTTCGGAGCTCAGCTTCCTCTGAATGCAAACAACAGCGCCATTAATCCTGATCCGAGAGAGGGGGGGGGGGCAAGGAAGCCGAAATCAAGGGAGGCTCTTTGGCCAGGGAAGTACAGCCACCGCCAGTGTTCCCTCTAAGCTGAGTGAGTGTGAGCTAGCTCACAGTTTAAGAACATAAGAGAAGCCAATGTTGAATCAGGCCAATGGCCCATCTAGTCCAACATTCTGTCACACAGCGGCCAAAATATACCAGGTGCCATCAGGAGGTCCAGCAGTGGGGCCAGGAGACTAGAAGCCCCTCCCCCTGCTGCCCCCTCCAGCACCAAGAATAGAGTGCATCACCTGCCCCAGACTGAGAGTTCCCATATATACCCTGTAGCTAATAGCCACCCATGGACTTCTGCTCCAGATGTTTATCTAATTCCCTCTTGAAACTCTCCATGCTGGTAGCTGCCACCACCTCCTGTGGCAGGGAATTCCACATGTGAATCACTCTTTGGGTGAAGAAGGACTTCCTCTTATCCGTTCTAACCCGCCTGCTCAGCAATTTCATGGAGTGCCCACGAGTTCTTGCATTGTGAGAAAGAGAGAAAAGGACTTCTTTCTCAACCTGCTCTATCCCATGCATAATCTTATAAACCTCAATCGTGTCACCCCTCAGCCGTTGTTTCTCCAAGCTAAAGAGCCCTAAGCGTTTTAACCTTTCTTCATAGGGAAGGTGTTCCAACCCTTTTATCATCCTAGTTGCCCTTCTCTGCACTTTTTCCAATGCTATAATATCCTTTTTGAGATGTGGCGACCAGAACTGTACACAGTATTCCAAATGAGGTCACACCAATGATTTATACAGGGGCATTATAATACTGGCTGATAGGGGCATTATGATACTGGTTTTTTTAGCCTCCGGCTCACGCGTTTTTTGTCCTCGCTCAGGAAGGGTGGCCCCAGAGCACCTTGACTGATGCAGGAGCCAAAAATCGCTGGCTCACCACTTTAATGCCGGTAGCTTACAAAGTAGAATTTTGGCTCACCAGACTCCACAGCTTAGAGGCAGCGACGGCCACCACCTGAAGAGTTTTTAAATGAAGCATGGTGGAGTAATTTGGGCAATTTGCTTCCCTTGCGCGGCGCTGTACCTGCGCAGGTCGGCTTCCCCCTCCTCATCCCTCACAACGGCCGGGCTCAGGCGGTGTCTGGGTCGGCGCACCCCTCCATTAGGAGAAGATCCTGGCCGAATTCCAGGCAACCACTTTACGTACGCCCAAGGGCCCAGTCCGGCCTAGCGGGACTTGGGCTTCTTGGCACTGAACAGCAGACGCAGGCACAGACGGAGATGCCCAGTCACAAACAGCTTTCAAACATCTCCGATCGCAAGAAGAGCAATTTGCTGTGCGGCGGGAGGGGGGGGGAGGTTGGGAGAGAAATATGGTTGGAGGAACTGTGAACGCGAAAGGCCTCCCCCGGGCACGCCGGATGAGCTCTTGGGACCCCAGTGTTTGCTTTTAAAGCATTTGCCATACAGGAGACATTTCTGCTTACAGTCAGCGCCACCACACACCCTTCCCGTGTCTTCCACCCGTCACAAGGTTTTTGCTGTGTTTACACCCAGCAAAAGTCTCATTCGGCTCAAAGGTATGCATGCGTTAGGTACGGAAAGGGAGGAGAGTGAACTATTTTTCCAGTCCAGGGCCCAGCGGGTTCAAACGATTCAGCGAATCACAGAGTTGGAAGGGGACCTAGAGGCCATCTAGTCCCACCCCTTGTTCAATGCAGGATCAGCCTACGGCATCCCTGACAAGGGTTTGTCCAGCCGCTGCTTGAAGACTGCCAGGGAGGGGGAGCTCGCCACCTCCCTGGGCAGCTATTTCCACCGCTGCACAGCTCTTGCTGTCAAAACGTTTTGCCTAAGATCCAGCCAGTACCTTTTTGCCCTTAATTTAAACCCGTTATTGTGAGTCCTCATTTCTGCTGCCCACAGGAACAGCTCCCTGCCCTCCTCGAAGTGACAGCCCTTCAAATCCTTCAAGAGAGCATAAGACCACAAGAAGAGCCCTGGACCCAGTGAGGGTCCATCTAGTCAAGCATCCCGCCTCGGATGGCCTACAACAGGGCTCAGAGGCCGAGGCCTTCATAAGAACGTCAGAAGAGCCCTGCTGGATCAGACCAGCGGTCCATCTAGTCCAGCATCCCATCTCACACAGTGGCCAACCAGTTCCTCTGGAGGGCCAACAACAGGGCAGAGAGGCCAAGGCCTTCATAAGAACCTCAGAAGAGCCCTGCTGGATCAGACCAGTGAGGGTCCGTCTAGTCCAGCATCCCGCCTCGGATGGCCTACAACGGGGCTCAGAGGCTGAGGCCTTCATAAGAACATCAGAAGAGCCCTGATGGATCAGACCAGCGGTCCATCTAGTCCAGCATCCCATCTCAGACAGTGGCCAACCAGTTCCTCTGGAGGGCCAACAACAGGGCAGAGAGGCCAAGGCCTTCATAAGAACCTCAGAAAAGCCCTGCTGGATCAGACCAGTGAAGGTCCATCTAGTCCAGCCTCCTGTCTCACACAGTGGCCAACCAGTTCCTCTGGACGGCCAACAACAGGGCAGAGAGGCCGAGTCCTTCATAAGAACGTCAGAAGAGCCCTGCTGGATCAGACCAATAGTCCATCCAGTCCAGCATCCTGTCTCACGCAGTGGCCAACCAGTTCCTCTGGAAGGCCAACAACAGGGCAGAGAGGCCGAGGCCTTCTCCTGATGTGGCCTCCTGGCTCTGGGATTCAAAGGATTAGTGCCCCTGAATGTGGAGGTTCCCCTCAGTCACCAGGGCTAGTAGCCCCTGACAGACCTATCCTCCATGAACCTATCTTTTACAGTCGTTTATTCCTCATGTTCCCCCCTCAGCCTCCTCTTCTCCAGACCGAACCTTCCCAAGAAGTCCCTCAGCCTTTCCTCATCGGGCTTCTTGGTCTCCAGGCCCCTGATCGTCCTCGTCGCTCTCCTCTGCCCCTGCTCCATTTTGTCCACATCCCTTTTGAAGTGAGGGATGTGGATAAAATATGTTTTATGTATGTATTTATACTGACTGGAAGCCGCCCTGAGCCTGCTTTGCGGGGAGGGCAGGGTATAAATCTCATAATAAATAAATAAAAAATAAATAGAACTGCACACAAGACTCCAGGGGCAGCCTTGACCAACGCAAGGGACCACCCTTCCCCTCATGGGCTGGACCCACGCCAACTCTGCCAGGGATGAGCCAAACCCTGGGACCCAGGAGGGGGGGCCAGTGGTAGCCTCCAAACCCCAAGGATTTGAGGAACATCACGCCCTACTTCCTCCCTGGGGAACAGCGTTCCCTCCTCATATCTTCTGAAGGTTTTAGGGATGGATATGAAAGGGGGAGGGAATCGGGGGTGGGTGGGGGAGATGGTACAGAGCTCCTTTCTGACCCTGGAAGTCCCCCAGAAGGGGAAGGTAGCACAGAACTCTCCTCCCTCTCCCCTATGCGGTGCCAGTTGCAGTGTTCCCTCTAAGCTGAGTTGGTGTGAGCTGGCTCACAGTTTCTTAGCCTCCGGCTCACACATTTTTGTCTCCGCTCAGGGAGGACGGCTCCAGAGCAAATTCATTGCTGCGGCGGCCGAATTGCTCGCTCACCACTTTAACGCCAGGAGCTCGCAAAGTGGAATTTTTGCTCACAAGACACCACAGCTTAGAGGGAATGCTGCAAGTCGGTAGTCTTGGGTTAGGGGGATCTGCCCCCCTGCCGCAAAATCTGCCCCAAGCGCAGGACTCCTTTTCCCCACGGGAAAACGGCAGCCACTCACGGGGAGGGGGGCTAACCTGGCTCCTGACCCTCTTTGCAGACAGACGCACAACATAGAAGGCATTGAGCCAGTGCCTTCCTGCACGGCACCAATCGGGGTTTTGTTTGTCATTCGAGGATGGGACAGAACAATTAGGACGGGCTATTATAACGTACGTTCTATTTCGAACATCTCCCCCCCCCCGGAAAAAAAAACCCCAAGCCCAAGGCGATACGCATAACAACATAAGAGAAGCCAATGTTGAATCAGGCCAATGGCCCATCTAGTCCAACACTCTGTCACACGGCGGCCAAAATATACCAGGTGCCCTCAGGAGGTCCAGCAGTGGGGCCAGGACACTAGAAGCCCTCCCACTGCTGCCCCCCCCCAGCACCAAGAATAGAGTGCATCACCTGCCCCAGACTGAGAGTTCCCATCTATACCCTGTGGCTAATAGCCACTGGTGGACCTCTGCTTCATATGTCTAACCAATTCCCTCTTATAAGAACATAAGAGAAGCCAGTGTTGAATCAGGCCAATGGCCCATCTAGTCCAACACTCTGTCACACAGCGACCAAAATATCCCAGGTGCCATCAGGACGTCCAGCAGTGGGGCCAGGACACTAGAAGCCCTCCCACTGCTGCCCCCCTCCAGCACCAAGAATAGAGTGCATCACCTGCCTCAGACTGAGAGTTCCCATCTGTACCCTGTGGCTAATAGCCATTGATGGACTTCTGCTCCATAGGTTTATCTAATTCCCTCTTGAAACTGTCCATGCTTGTAGCTGCCACCACCTCCTGTGGCAGTGAATTCCACGTGTTAATCACTCTTTGGGTGAAGAAGGACTTCCTTTTATCTGTTCTAACCCGACTGCTCAGCAATTTCATGGAGTGCCCACGAGTCCTTGTATGGTGAGAAAGGGAGAAAAGGACCTCTTTCTCAACCTGCTCAATCACATTCATAATCGTATAAACCTTGATCATGTCACCCCTCGGCCGTCGTTTCTCCAAGCTAATGCTTCAAAATGCAAAACTCAACTTGCCAGCGCATCTCTGTACACGGGAGATTTACCGTGACCTGGCCAGCCCAGGCCACCGCGATCTCACAAGCCAAGCAAGGACAGCTTTGGTTAATACTTGGACGGGAGGCCTCCAAAGAAGTCCACGATCATTACACACAGAGGCGGATCACGGCAAACCACCCCCTCTCTGCCTGCCCTTGCCTAGATGGCATAAATTAGTTTGCTCTGGAGCCCTCCTGCCTGAGCCGGGACAAAAAATGTGTGAGCCGGAGGCTAAATAACTGTGAGCAAGCTCCCACTGACTCAGCTTAGAGGGAACACTGCACCTAATGCCTCTTTATACAGAACCTGGTTGAGTTCACTCCCAAGGAAGCGGACTTAAAGAGTGTCCACTTGGTAACTAATCGTTGCTGGATTGTGCCTAGCAACTATCGGCATGCTCTGTCTTGGATGACCCGGGCTAGGCCAATCGCATCGGGTTTCAGAAGCTAAGCAGGGTCGGCCCTGATGACTACTTAGATGGGAGACCACTGAGAAAGCCATGCAGAGACAGGCAATGGGAGCTGCAACCAGATGATACTTCCCACCATCACACAGGGCGATTCACTCTGGGACTTGTGAAAACGGGCCTGGGACTTGTGAAAACCAAGAGACACATAGCCACGGGCAGCTGAAGACTAGTGTTCTGAAACCAGTGGAGAAGGAGGAAGAAGAAGAAGAAGAAGAGGAGATTGGATTTATACCCCGCCCTTCACTACCCAAAGGAGTCTCAGAGCAGATTACAATCTCCTTTCCCTCCCCCTCCCCACAACAGACACTCTGTGAGGTAGGTGGGGCTGAGAGAGCTTTTTCGAGGACCGCCCCAGAGAGAACAGCTCTGAGAGAACTTGTGACTGACCCAAGGTCCCACCAGCAGCTGCATGTGGAGGAGTGGGGAATCAAACCCGGTTCTCCCAGATTAGAGTCTGTGCTCGTAACTGCTACACTAAACTGGCTAAGGCCACTGCACTTATTTATTTACTTCATTTATACCCCAAAGTATTTGTTGACTCGTTTATGTATTTATTTTATTACTTATTATGTATTTATTCACTTCATTCATACCCCCACCAACCGGGACCTGAAGCAGCTTACATCATTCTCCTCTCTTTGGTGTAGTGGTTAAGTACGCAGACTCTAATCTGGGAGAACCGGGTTTGATTCGCCACTCCTCCACTTGCACCTGGCTGGATGACCTTGGGCAAGTCATAGTTCTGGCAGAGCTGTTCTTGAAAAAGAGAAGTTTCTGTCAGAGCTCTCTCAGCCTCACCTACATCCCAGGGTGTCTGTTGTGGGGAGGGGAAGGGAAAGGAGTTTGTCAGCTGCTCTGAGACTCCTTCGGGTAGTGAAGGGCAGGGTATAAATCCAATCTCTTCTTCTTCTTCTACCTCACAGGGTGTCTGTTGTGGGGAGGGGAAGGGAAGGGAGTTTGTGAGCGCTCTGAGACTCCTCTGAGTAGTGAAGGGTGGGGTATAAATCCAATCTCTTCCTCTTCTTCTACCTCACAGGGTGTCTTTTGTGGGGAGGGAAGGGAAGGAGTTTGTCAGCCGCTCTGAGACTCCTTCGGGTAGTGAAGGGCAGGGTATAAATCCAATCTCTTCTTCTTCTTCTACCTCACAGGGTGTCTGTTGTGGGGAGGGGAAGGGAAGGGAGTTTGTGAGCCGCTCTGAGACTCCTCTGGGTAGTGAAGGGTGGGGTATAAATCCAATCTCTTCCTCTTCTACTACCTCACAGGGTGTCTGTTGTGGGGAGGGGAAGGGAAAGGAGTTTGTCAGCCGCTCTGAGACTCCTTCGGGTAGTGAAGGGCGGGGTACAAATCCAATCTCTTCGTCTTCTTCTACCTCCCAGGGTATCTGTGGTGGGGAGGAGAAGGGAAAGGAGTCTGTAAGCCGCTGAGACTCCTCTGGGTAGTGAAGGGCGGGGTATAAATCCAATCTCTTCTTCTCTTCTTCTTCCATCTTTACAACAACCCTGTGAGGCTGACTACGCTCAGAGCACACGACTGTCCCACAGTCACTCCGCAAGCTTCCAAGGCAAGAGTGGGGGGATTCGAACCTGGCTCGTCATCTGACACCATAAGCACTATACTACTCCGGCTCCCCATTCAGTCCAAACTAACATAACGTAAGGCATTCCTCTCTCTTCCGGGGAGGGGGCATGCCTGTTAAACACAGCCTTGTGAGCATTCCTCAAAGATAACGAGGAGCATTTAAGGAAAACTCTTCCATCTGGGTAAGCCCTGAACACTGGAGGGCGTGAACACCACCCAAGCAGTGCCACCGGAAGCCCAGGCAAGCCGGAACGATCGCCACAGACAAAACCCAGCAGCGCAGCAATCAAGTTGCACACCAAAGGACAAAAGGAACGTCCCTGCTTCTCGGTTTTGCAGCCGCATGAAGGGAAGGTCACCCCGACAGGCCGGCAAAATGGGCCCTTCCCAGCAAATTGTTATTACTGGCCACGTGAAAACTGTTCCCCTCTCGGGTGCTGCGGGAGAGAGGGCCCGTTCAGGAGCTCAGCCCTGGCAAAGGCGTTGACAGGCAAGAAACGGGGACTCGACGCACGACTCGCTTCATCAATTACGATACATTCGCCGCAAAAGGCGTCTCAATCCGAGCTGTCGGCCCGAAAATAATTTCAGCGCCGTGCGGAGGAGGAGCGGAGGGGGAGACACGGAGGTGTGGAGAACCCATTCCTGGATCCGCACCGTGGGTTCAAAACTGGCTCCGAAAGCGAGATACGATCCGTCCGCTGTTATCAAGAAACCGCCACTTTTGTTCGAAGGTATACTCGAAATCCCACCGGCAAGGGGATACGGGAGTCATTGTCCTAAGGAGCTGAGAATTAACAGTTGTTTCATGGCTGAAACGCCGAGAACGGTTCCTCAGCCGGGCGTTCCTTTATCTGGATCCGAATCCAATAGGCCCTTAGAGACCAACAGGATTTCCAGGGTGTAAACGATCCAGAGTCAAAGCGCCCTGCGTCGGAGACACGTGGGGACGGAGACTCCTGGGGGTGACTCTCGAAAGCTTATACCCTGGAAAACTTGTTGGTCTCTATGGTTGCTACGAGATTCGAATCTAGCTCTCCTATTGCAGACCAGCACAGATACCCACCTGAAATTGTTTTACCTGGAGGATTTTTTTTTTAAACTTTGGAAAGAGACCCCTGTTCATTGCCACTCAACTGGTTTCTAGATAAAACCGTTTTTTGGGCCATGCTTGGAGAGGAACAGGGGCTGCCCCAAGGACCCAGTATGCTTCCAAATTCTCCGATCAGCTTCACAGCCTCCAATAACACACACACACACATACACACAACCTCCTGAACTGCTGTCTATTGCTTTAAAAAAAAGGGGGGGGGAATCTAAGTACATCAACTTCGCACAGAATCCAAAAGCCCTTGATGGTCTACCTGAGTCTCTGCCACCCACAAGTCCTCGCTGCTTCCAGGCCGTGAAAGAGAGGGCTGTTGGAACGCGGGCAGCGCCTTCCGTATGTCACCGCTCAAGGCAAGGAAGGGAGCACGCTCTACCAACAAAGGGTTTCCCAATTTCCGCCTTCGGGCCCCATTCAAAGAGGGAAAACACAGCCACGCCAAGCGCTTGCAAATGGCTGGCAGGTAGGGCTTTGAAAAAACACCTTTCCTGGCTTCCGAGAAACTGGCGGTTCCAAAGTCCCTTAAAACCAACGGGGTGAGGACACGTTTCGGGAGGGGCCGCGGCTCCGTGGTACGGAGCATCTGCTTAGCATGCAGAAGGTCCCAAGTTCCATGTCCAGTTTTAATAGATCTGGTAGAAGGTAATGTGAAAGATCTCTGCTGCCTGAGACCCTGAATTCTGGAGAGAAGAGACCGGATTTATACCCCGCCTTTCACTCAAGAGTCTCAGAGCGGCTGACAATCTCCTTTCCCTTCCCCTCCCCACAACAGACACCCTGGGAGGTAGGCGGGGCTGAGAGAGCTCTTTCAAGGACTGCTCCTGGGAGAACAGCTCTGAGAGAACTTGTGACTGACCCAAGGTCGCACCAGCAGCTGCATGTGGAGGAGTGGGGAATCAAACCCGGTTCTCCCAGATCAGAGTCCGTGCTCCTAACCACTACACCAAACTGGTTCCCAGTTTGTTCTCTTTTAAGGCCATGTCTAAAATCCCCTGCCCCATTTAATGCTTAGACACCAAGAGGCAGCTCTGAACCCCCTAACCCTAACCCTATGGGCTCTCGAAACATGCTAAGAATCAAACCAAGAACATCACACCCCCAAATCGTGCAGACGTTGGTAGATGTCCAAGGGAGACTTCCCTGAAAAGCCCTCCTGAGGTGCCCAAACTTGGTTTGTAGAGGGACTTACCAACGGGCCGGTTTGGCTAGATCTCAAAAGACCACGTTTAGCTGCACAGGTTTTGCGACGGCTGCCAGCTAGCCCAGCCCCTAGTTATTCATTCATTTATTTTTTCAGATTTTTGCCCTGCCCTCCTGGCGGCTCACATAAGAACAGATAATTACATTAAAACATAGCTGTGGTTAAAGCAAATATAAAATCATAATAAAGTGCTAGTGGTTCTTAATAATCGTACAGCGGTAGCCGCCAGTGTAGAACGTTCTCCACTCGCTGTCAGCTCTCGGTGTTAGTTGGGTGTCCCTGCAGGGGTTCGCTGTTCTTTTAAGGCTGCTGATGGCAGTTTTCAGGGTCCACGGCCCCTCTCCCTTTTAACCAGCTGATGTTCTTCAACAATGGTGGCGGCTCACAAAAGCCTGGAGGGAAGAGCTCCGTTTTACAGGCCCTGCGGAACTGCAAAAGGTCCCACAGGGCCCTGATCTCCTTCGGGAATTCATTCCACCAGGCTGGGGCCGTCACCGAAAAGGCCCTGACCCTGGTTGTTGACATATTGGCCTCCTTAAGACTCGGGAGGGCCAGCCGGTTCTGGGGCCCCGACCGCAGTGCTCTCTGGGGGACATACGGGGAAAGGTATGTAGACTGTGTAGGGCTTTAAAGGGTTAGGGTTAGCCCCCCCACCTCTGCCAAAAACTCACTCAATGGCCTTCAGTCACTCACCATCCCCAGCCTCCCTTACTCACTGGGAAAGCGGGCAGTAACAGGCGTCCCGCTTCACAGGGCTGGCGTGAAGCAGACTACACTGGAGTTACAGAGACAACCTGCGACGCAGTAAGTCCGCACGTCTGAACACTACCACCACGGATGCCACAACAGAAGGACCGGACGGGCAGAAGCGGAGAAGGGGTCAAACCGATGGAGGGCCTGGATTCAATGGGGGGGAAGGATGCAATCTGTCTGCAGTATTGCCCCTAACCTGGGAAGTCAGTGGGGAAAGAGCGGGTCAGGGCCCTACCCCCTCGCACAGGCCAGCCAGGCAAACCTCTCCCTACATAAGAACATAAGAGAAGCCAGTGTTGAATCAGGCCAGTGGCCCATCCAGTCCAACACTCTGTCACACAGCGGCCAAAATATACCAGGTGCCATCAGGAGGTCCAGCAGTGGGGCCAGGACACGAGAAGCCCTCCCACTGCTGCCCCCTCCAGCACCAAGGATAGAGTGCATCACCTGCCCCAGACTGAGAGTTCCCATCTATACCCTGTGGCTAATAGCCACTGATGGACTTCGGCCCCATATGTTTATCTAATTCCCTCTTGAAACTGTCCATGCTTGTAGCTGCCACCACCTCCTGTGGCAGTGAATTCCATGTGTTAATCACTCTTTGGGTGAAGAAGTATTTCCTTCACCCAATCCCTTTCCTGCTTTATGGCCTCGGTCCGGCAGCTGTTCTCCAGGATCTCAGGCAGGGAAAGGTCTTTCACCTCACCTCCTGCCCGGTCCTTTCAACTGGAGAGCCCGGGGATTGAACCTGGGACACATGAACACACAAAGCCGGCTTCTATCGAATCAGACTGTGGGTCCCTCAAGGTCAGTATCATCTCAGATTAGGAGCGCCTCTCCAGGGTCTCAGGCCAAAGGTCTTTCCCATCGCCTCCCGCCTGATCCCTTTAACTGGCGATGCCAGAGGGATTGAACCCGGGACCTTTTGCGTGCCAGGCAGAGGCCCTCCCCACCCAGGTCCCACGCGCTGCCAAACATTCAGGGAAGCGACACTGCCCAGGGCCTCCGAGCCAGTGACGCCACCGTCGCGGGCTCCATTGTTCCCCCACCCGGCCACCCCGAAAAAAAGAGAAGCAGAAGTAAACAGACAAAAAAGGAGGCCGGTGGAGAAAGGCAAGGTCAAGGCCGGCTTTTCGGGAGAGGCCCTTCCCTCCTCGCCCACGGAGATGCCAGCTCTCCTCGTCCGGGAGGGGGGCATCCCTCGCCGTGTCCCCCCCCGCCGCCGCAGGCCAATCTTAACGGTGGCGCTCCCGATGCCCGCAGGGATACTGCCTGAAGCAGGGATTGACCCATAAAGCCCGGCTTTACCTCGGGGAGAAATCTATTTCCAGCCCAAAGCCTCCCACGCCCACCCCAAAGGGGGAGCACCACCAGCAGGAGCAGCCATGGCAGAGAGAGGGGGGGGAGAAGGAGAGGAAGGGGGAGAGGGAGGGGGAGGGAGAGAGAGACCCCCACCCACCCACCCACCCACCTCTGCCTCTCCAGGTGGAAAGGAGGCGACGGGGAGGGGGGTCTCTCTCCGCACCGGGGGTTGGGTGGGGGGAGGGAGGGGGAGCCGCGATCGATGGCGGGGGAGGGCCGGCCCGGGCGGCGCGGCCCCCTCCCCACTTTCTTCTTTCTGCGCTTTTGTGCTCTTCTTCCGGGGAGGGGAAGCGGCCGCCGCCGTCGCCGCCGCCGCGCCGCGCGGAGGGAAAGCGGGGAAGGGAAGGACGCGCTAACCTTAACCTTTCTCCCGGCATCGGGCTCATTAGAGGCGCTAATGAGAAGCCGCTCCCCGGGGGGGGGGGGAGAGGGGGGCGCTTGGCTGGCTGGCGGGGCGGGCGGGGAGGCCGGCCCGGGCGGGTTGGGGGAGACGGAGCGGAGGAGGAGGAGGAGGAGGAAGACCCGGAATGCGAACGCGCGAGGGGGCGTTTGGATAAACGGCCGCGCACTCCGACCAGTCTCCCTCCCTCCCTCCTTCCCTCTTCCCCCCCCAGTCCAGTCCCTCCGGGCGGCCCAGCCGACGACGCGGCCCCCATCCCCCCCCCCGCGGCGCCGCCCTCCTCCTTCTCCCCACTCCGGCCCGGGGAGACGGTTCCGACGAGCGGCCCGGAGACCCGTGTCCGCGGCCCCCTCCCGCCCGCCGCTTTGGAAACCCGGCTGCGACTGTTCTTTCTTAGGAGTACTGTTATGATGCTGCTGGTGGTTGGCACACCCATCCCGGGGAAGGCCGGACACGGAACTGGCGGCGCTCGTGTAAATGCACGCCGGCGCACAGATACACACAGACACGCGCGCGCCCAAGGACGCACGGCCCCCCCCCAAGTCCGGGCAACTTCCTCGCCGCGCGCTCCGGCCTCCCCCCCTTCCTCCCCCCCCCAATGCAACCTGTCAACCCACCGCCGACGCGCCTCCCGGCCGGCACCCCCCCGCCCGCTTTACCGTTGCTCCCCCCCCCCGGCAACGTGCATTCCGGGCCGCCCGTTGGCCGACTCCGAGCCGGACCCCCCCCCGGGCAGACAAAAGGCGGCCCCTCCCGGGGGAGGGGGGTGTCCGGCGCCCCCCAAAGACCCCCCGGCCAGCCGCGCCCCCCGTCCCCGCCAGCCCCCTCTCTCTCCAACGCCCCCCCCCGCGCAAAGACAGCGCCCCCCCCCACCCACCACCCCACTCCCGGGCTGAGCCGCCCGGGCCGGGGCGCACCGAGCGCCCGGCCTCCCCGCCTCTCTCGCCTACCTGCTGCCGGGCCCGCCGCCGCCGCGGCCGGAGGAGGAGGAGGAGACGGGGGGGGGGGCGCTCGGCGGGCGGAGGAAGAGCGGGAGGCGGAGGAGGAGGCGGCGGCTGACAGCCCGCCGCTGCCCGAGGAGGAGCGCCCCGCCGGGAGGGGAGAGGAGAGGCGAGGAGGAGGAGGCGGCGGCCGAGCGCGGAGGGCCGGCGCTGCGCACCGCGTCACTCCCCGAGCAGGGAGGGGGAGAGGAGAGGATGGGGGGGGGAGGGAGCGAGAGAGAGAGAGCGCGCGCGGGGGGGGCGGCCAGCCAGCCGGAGACGCGCCCCCCCCCCGTTCCACCACGGGCGCGCGCAAAGGGTGCCTGCCTGCCTGCCTGCGCGCTGGGAGGAGGAGGAGGAGGAGGAGGAGGGTGCCCAAGCGCCCTCTCTCCCTCTCCCTCTCCCTCCCTCTCTTCTCCCCTGCACCCCTGGCAGGCAGGTCGGTAGGAGCAGGCTCCTAGCCAGGATTTTACATTGGTGGGGGGCTTTGGATAAGTCAGGGGGCACCCCACACAGACAACCCCCAAGGGAGCACCACAAATATTTTTTTTAAAAAAATTGGAAGTTGGGGGGGACTAGGCTGGATGGGAAGTGGGGGGGGCCTGGAAGGAAGTCGGGGGGGGGCAGGCCCCGGGATGCCTTGCTGTAGCTAGGGGCCTGGGTAGAAGGCACCCAAGGTCTGCCCCTGCCGGCCTCCTTGGAAGTCCACGGGACCCAGCTCCGAGGAACCCAGTGGCCCTACCCCTGGAGGTGCCCTGAGCGGGAAATGCAGAGGAGGCCCTCCACTGCTCCCATGTATTGGCCCACACAGGGCACCCTAGGGGTGCCAGCCTCCCAGTGAGACTTGGGGATCCCCTGGAATGATAGCGCATCCCTGGGCCACAGGGATCTGCCCCCCCCAGGGGGGGGAAACGGATGCTTTGCAGGGTGGACTCTGTGGCACTAGAACCCACCAGGGTCCCTCTGCTACCTATGCTCCACCCTGAAATCTCCAGGGCTTTCCCAACCTGGAGCTGGCAACCCTACCCCATCAGTGTCCAGGGAGGGGGGGAGGACGACCTGGCAACCCTAAGCCTGGCAATCTGCCAGTATTACCCTACCTCCGCTGCCTCCACTGCAAATCTGGCTGGAAAGATCTGTGGCCAGTGTTCCCTCTAAGCTGAGTTAGTGTGAGCTAGCTCACAGTTTTTTAACCTCCAGCTCACAGATTTTTGTCTTAGTTCAGGAAGGATGGCTTTGGAGCAAACTAATTTATGCAGCAGCCAAATGGCTCGCTCACAACATTAATGCCAGTAGCTCACAAACTAGAATTTTTGCTCACAAGACTCCACGGCTTAGAGGGAAAATTGTCTGTGGCACTAAAGTTCCGGGTGGTCACCCTTAGCTTTGCTTCAAGGGTGTCACTCTGACAAGGAGCCCGAGTCTTAGAGGGGGGCGTTTGCCAAAGGACCACCCCAGGAGCTCTGCCCGTCCGCCACACTCTTGGAAATAAAACCACCAATGTTCCCTCTAAGTTGTGGAGTCCTGTGAGCAAAACTTCTACTTTGTGAGCTACGGGCATTAAAGTTGTGAGCGAGCGATTTGGCTACTGCATCAATCAGTTTGCTCCAGTGTTCCCTCTAAGCTGAGTTAGTGTGAGCCGGCTCACAGTCTTTTAGCCTCCGGCTCACGCATTTTTGTCTTAGCTCAGGAAGGAGGGCTCCAGAGCAAATTAATTTATTCAGGAGCCAAATCACTCGTTCACAACTTTAATGCCAGCAGCTCATCGAAGTAGAATTTCTGCTCACAAGACTCCGCAGCTTGGAGGGAACGTTGCTCCGGAGCCCTCCTTCCTGAGCTAAGACAAAAATCTGTGAGCGGGAGGCTAAAAAACTGTAAGCTCACTCACACTAACTCAGCTTAGAGGGAACACTGCTTGCAAGGCCTCTGAAATGGGCGATAAAGCCCCTAACCAACTGGGGGTTTCTGAAGGGGCTTTTAACTTCTGCTTTTAAGGACGCCATTCTTAAAGAACCGAGCTGACGTCCACCAGGGGCACAGAAGGCATTTGAACCACAGACTCAAGTTCCTTAAACGAAATGCAACACAACATCACACTGGTCAGACCGCGTTCCCTCGTCACACACTGAGATCTCCCCCTGTATATATATATTTTCCCCCTTCCTTATTCCTTCACATGAAACAATACTTCCTCCGCGAATTAAAGCTCAGACAGATTACAGCTTGCGCGGGCTGGTTGCCAATTTGAGAATAAATTAACGGAATCTCACAACTTTTTTAAAAATAAAGATGTGGTAAGTGGTTATTAAAACACCATAACTGCATGCAGTGTAAACAGGAATAAGAAGAAAAAATGTATCCCCTCCTCCGGCCCTGATGGGCCAGGAAAAAAATGGGGAGGGGTGATACATTTTTCTTCTTCTTCTTCCTGTTTACATTCCATGCAGTTATCTGAAGCTTAACAGCCAAGTTTGCAGCTGACACCAAGTTATTTGAGGTATTTACTATTATTATTCAAGACATTTACTTCATTTATGGGGGGGACTCACGGCGGCTTAACATCATGCTCCTCTGCCCCGTGAGGTTGGTTAGGCAGAGAGGGTGTGAGTGGTCCAAGGTCACCCACGAAGCACCCATTGACAGAGCAAGGATTTGAACCTGGGACTCCCAGATCCTAGCTGAACGCTACAACCACGCTGCCTCTCCAGGCAACGAAATGCCGTATCACTGCCCATTCAGTGGCTGGGACAAGTAGTCCCCCAGACGTGTTCCAAAGCTACCTGACGCAGCTGCCTTGATGACCCCACCAATTTTCCCTCTAAGCAAGGGGGTATCCAACTCATTTAGAACAGATAAAAGGAACTCCTTCTTCACCCAAAGAGTGATTAACATGTGGAATTCCCTGCCACAGGAGGTGGTGGCAGCTACAAGCATGGACAGTTTCAAGAGGGAATTAGATGAACATCTGGAGCAGAAGTCCATCAGTGGCTATTAGCCACAGGGTATAGATGGGAACTCTCAGTCTGGGGCAGGTGATGCACTCTATCCTTGGTGCTGGAGGGGGCAGCAGTGGGAGGGCTTCTAGTGTCCTGGCCCCACTGCTGGACCTCCTGATGGCACCTGGTATATTTGGGCCGCTGTGTGACAGAGTGTTGGACTGGATGGGTCACTGGCCTGATCCAACATTGGCTTCTCTCTTATGTTCTTATGTCTGGAGCAAGTGATGCTCTGTATTCTCAGTGCTTGGGGGGGGCAGCAGTGGGAGGGCTTCTGGTGTCCTGGCCCCACTGCTGGACCTCCTGATGGCCCCTGGTATTTTTGGCCACTGTGTGACAGAGTGTTGGACTGGATGGGCCACTGGCCTGATCCAACATTGGCTTCTCTCTTATGTTCTTATGTCTGGAGCAAGTGATGCTCTGTATTCTCAGTGCTTGGGGGGGGGGCAGCAGTGGGAGGGCTTCTAGTGCCCTGGCCCCACTGCTGGACCTCCTGATGGCCCCTGGTATTTTTGGCCGCTGTGTGACAGAGTGTTGGACTGGATGGGCCACTGGCCTGATCCAACATTGGCTTCTCTCTTATGTTCTTATGTCTGGAGCAAGTGATGCTCTGTATTCTCAGTGCTTGGGGGGGGGCAGCAGTGGGAGGGCTTCTAGTGCCCTGGCCCCACTGCTGGACCTCCTGATGGCCCCTGGTATTTTTGGCCGCTGTGTGACAGAGTGTTGGACTGGATGGGCCACTGGCCTGATCCAACATTGGCTTCTCTCTTATGTTCTTATGTCTGGAGCAAGTGATGCTCTGTATTCTCAGTGCTTGGAGGGCAGCAGTGGGAGGGCTTCTAGTGTCCTGGCCCCACTGCTGGACCTCCTGATGGCCCCTGGTATTTTTGGCCGCTGTGTGACAGAGTGTTGGACTGGATGGGCCACTGGCCTGATCCAACATTGGCTTCTCTCTTATGTTCTTATGTTCTTATTTGTTACGAGGGCTGGAACTGACATCAATGAGACCTTGTCGGGCCGGGCCACGTGTGTCATAAAAGGTAATGCTAGGTAGTGGAGATATAGACTTTATAAAGGACACAAACACAAAGGTGTTTTTTTTTTTTTACTTCAAAACATGCTTAAAATATGAGCCCTCTTGTAATATTTTGTTTATTTAACAGCGTCTGATAACGGACACCTCTGGCTCTGAATTATTGCATCAAAATGTCTGTGGTGTTGCAATCTTGACTGTGCCGTTCAGGTGTGTTACCCGTAAGCTGCAAACCTATGATGACGCCGCAGCAGCATAAGAACATAACATAAGAACATAAGAGAAGCCAATGTTGAATCAGGCCAATGGCCCATCGAGTCCAACACTCTGTCACACAGCTGCCAAAATATACCAGGTGCCATCAGGAGGTCCAGCAGTGGGGCCAGGACACCAGAAGCCCTCCCACTGTTCCCCCCCCCGAAGCACCAAGAATACAGAGCATCCCTTGCCCCTGTCCGGAGTCCCTATCTATGCCTTGTGGCTCATAGCCCCTGATGGACCTCTGCTCCATATGCTTATCCGATTCCCTCTTGAAGCCGTCCTTGCTTGTAGCTGCCACCACCTCCTGTGGCCGTGAATCCCACGTGTTAATCACTCTTTGGGTGAAGAAGAGAGCAGCACCAAGCAGCACCATAGAGACCAATCAGATTTGCAGGGTGTGAACTTTCGGAAGTCACAACTCTCTTCGTCAGATAACCAAGGGAGCTCTGACTCTCGAAAGCTTATATCCCAAATATCTCGTGGGTCTCTAAGGTGCCACTAAAATGCTGGCCTGGGTGGCTGAGGCTCGTCCGGTCTCGTCAGATCTCGGAAGCTACGCAGGGTCGGCCCTGGTTAGCATTTGGCTGGGAGACCACCAAGGAATACCAGGGTCGGGATGCAGAGGCAGGCAATGGCAAACCACCTCTGAACGCCTCTTGCCTTGAAACACCTACGGGGTCTCCACAAGTCGGCTGCAACTGGACGGCACTTTCTACCCCCACCCCCCAGGTGCCACTAGACTCCAATCTAGTTGAAAAAGAATTGCTGCTATCCTGAGAGGGAGGGGTTAACGATTCCAGTGATAGAAGATACTTGATCCCGTACAGAAAAAAGGATATATTAGAAGAAGAAGAAGAGGAGGAAGAGGAGGAGGAGGAGGAGACTGGATTTATACCCCACCCTTCACTTGGAGTCTCAGAGCGGCTTACAAACTCCTTTCCCTTCTCCTCCACAACAGACACCCTGTGAGGTAGAAGAAGAAGAGGAGATTGGATTTATGCTCCGCTCTTTACTACCCAAGGGAGTCTCAGAGCGACTTACAAACTCCTTTCCCTTCCCCTCCCCTCAACAGGCACCCTCTGTGAGGCAGGCGGGGCTGAGAGTGCTCTTTCTAGAACTGTCCAGAACTATGGCTTGCCCAAGGCCATCCAGCAGCTGCGAGTGGAGGAGTGGGGAATCAAACCCGCTTCTCCCAGATTAGAGTCCGTGCACTTAACCACGACACCAAACTGGCATTACTACCTTTGAACTAGGTTTCCCTTGCTTGAAAGCCAGTCAGATCCCACTCTAGGGGGATGGTGCTCATCTCCGTTTCCAAGTCGAAGAGTCGGCGCTGTCCGCAGACGTTTCCCGTGGTCATGTGGCCGGCATGACTAAACACCAAGGCACACGGAACGCTGTTACCTTCCCACCGAAGCGGTACCTGTTTATCTACTTGCAATTTCTCGCTTTCGACCTGCTAGGTCGGCAGGAGCTGGGGCCGGAGACGGGAGCTCACTCCGTCACACGGCACTCGGGTCTCGAACTGCTGAACTATAGACCTTCCAGTCTGCGGCTCAGGGTCTTAACCTCTGAGCCGCCGCTGTCCTACCTTTGAACGACACACTTTTAATAATTTCTGCAGAGGTACGAGGACCTCTGAGAATAAAGGCCTTCACTGCCAAAGGTCTGTGAAGCTTTGGGCTAAACAGTTTCATTGTGAAATGTGTGGGGACAGCCCAGGTCCTGGGGGGGACGGGGGGACGCATGCCTGGTTTGCGGGTGGCGCGGCTAGAGGACTGGCCCTGGGGCCGGGCGGAAGGGGGAGCCAGGGAGGAGTGGCCTGCCGTGGAGAGAGTGGGGACAGGGTTAAGGAAGAGTCAGATGGCTGCGGGATTAGAGGGTCAGGTGAGGCCAAGGCGGCTCATGGAACAGAGCAGCACCTAGCACGGGAGCTGACGGCAAGGTGCGTGGCGTGGGGGAGGAAGGGAGCCAGCCACGGAGAGCTACTGGACTCCTGGTCTTTGGTATCCGAGGAAGTGAGCGGTGACTCACGAAAGCTCCTGCCCTGCCACAGACTTTGTTAGTCTTTAAGGTGCTGCTGGGCTTTGGTATCCGAGGAAGCGAGCCACGAATTTTGTCAGTCTTTAAGGTGCTGCTGGACCCCTGCTCTTTTCTACTCCTACAGGCAGACTACTGCTACAGAACAGACGGCCACCCGTCTTGGTCCAGAAGCTCAAACCGCACGCCTGTCGTAGATTTTAAAAAGGTACAAACAAGGATGCCAGCATGGCTGAACAGTGGAATCGAGGAGGCTTCGCGGCAGCGCACCTGCCTTGCAGCTCGAAGGCCCTGGGTTCAGTCCCTGGCACCGCCAATTTGGAAGGGCGCAGGTCCTCGGAAAGACCTTTCTGTGACGGAAAGCCTGGCGGGCCGCCGCCAGTCTGAGCAGGTATTATCCTAGCCGCTGATTTGATGGTAATACAACTGCTCTGGATGTTCATAACGAAGCAGAAGGCTTCCCTTAAACCGTGAAAGTCTTGCCCAAATGGGGAAAATAAGAAGGGGGGTGGGTGGGAATCAGGTTGGGGGAGGGGAATGCAAACTGGCAATTATCAAAAAGAAGAAGAAGGCCGTCAGAGGAACAACTTTCCAAGAACATTAAACCGAAGCCATACAAAATTTCCCGAATACATGAAAAGCAGGAGACAAAGGGACCATTCAGTGTAAAAGTATCCATCACTGACAGGGGAGAGATTGCAGAGAAGGTCACAGCACAGCTCTGCTTCAGTCTGTACTGCGGACGGGGTAGTAGAGGCACCGGATCCATTTGGCGGGGGGGGAGAGCACTAACGGGACGGCTGGCTTAGCCCGCAGAGCACCAGTGAGCTGGGCGGATCCGGCCCTTCTTCGCAACCTTTCCCCCACCGACTGAGGCCGTGGGCCCTTAGAGGTCAACCCACAGGGGACAGCGGTCCCACGGTCTCTCCTCCAGCAAGGGCCCCCCACACACCACACCGCCCCCAGAGTCTGCTCTTTCTCTCGCATCTTCGGGAAGTTTGCCACGAAACATCCACCGTCAGTTTGGCTGGCTATATATAGACCGGGGTGTTCACGTTCTCCACACACACACACACACGGTTTCCCCTGTTTCTGCAGTTGTGCAAGAAATTCGCCGACTGCCAAGGGAAGCGAGAAAAAGAAAGGCCGGCCGCTGCCTTCTGTGGCTATGACGAAAGGAAGACCCGGTGGCTAAAGAGAAGAAAGCCCCAGAGATGCCGGGTTCCCGGCAGTGTTCCCTCTAAGCTGAGGTAGTGTGAGCCAGCTCACAGTTTTTTAGCCTCCAGCTCACACATTTATTTTGTCCTCACTCAGGCAGGGATGGCTCCAGAGCAAAATAATTGATGCAGCAGCCAAATTGCTGGCTCGCCGCTTTAATGCCGGGAGCTCACAAAGGAGAATGTTTGCTCACAAGACTCCACAGCTCAGAGGGAGCATCGGTTCCTGGTGGTGGTGGGGAGCCATTGACTCGCGGGAGGAATATATGCAAGTCATTTGGTGTCCTTGCGCCTGGGGGTGGGGGACAGGAGATAAATATCTGGACGTTCCGGTGTTAGCCTTCCTATCGGCAACTGGCTGTCCTAACCAACGCACTTGAAAAACCGCTAGCCTTGCAAGAGAAAGGACAGGAAAGGGTGGGGGGGGATGAAGTCCGGCTGGACCGCATGCATTTTGGCACCCAAGGTGAAACGTTTCTTTTTAAAATCGCTTTATCTAAAATGTTGATCTCCTGCCCTTCTGGTAGGCCCGGGGAGGCGAACAACAAGAAATTAAAGCAATGAATCTATGCGTGGGACCGATCTCAACAGCTCACTGACGCTCTCCAGCAAAAAAATGTAACCCAAACTACGCACCGTCGTAATTTAACCAGAACAGAAATTTCTTAAGAACATAAGAACATAAGAGAAGCCAATGCTGAATCAGGCCAACGGCCCATCCAGTCCAACACTCTGTCACACAGCGGCCAAAATATACCAGGTGCCATCAGGAGGTCCAGCAGTGGGGCCAGGACACTAGAAGCCCTCCCACTGCTGCCTCCTCCAGCACCAAGAATAGAGTGCATCACCTGCCCCAGATTGAGAGTTCCCATCTATACCCTGTGGCTAATAGCCATTGATGGACTTCTGCCTCATATGTTTATCTAATTCCCTCTTGAAACTGTCCATGCTTGTAGCTGCCACCACCTCCTGAGGCAGTGAATTCCACGTGTTAATCACTCTTTGGGTGAAGAAGGACTTCCTTTTATCTGTTCTAACCCGACTGCTCAGCAATTTCATGGCGTGCCCACGAGTTCTTGTATTGTGAGAAAGGGAGAAAAGTACTTCTTTCTGAACCTGCTCATTTCCATTCATAATCTTATAAACCTCAATCATGTCACCCCTCAGCCGTCGTTTCTCCAAGCTAAAGAGCCCCAAGCATTTTAACCTTTCTTCATAGGGAAGGTTCCCTCCCCAAATCTGGCCATTCGCAAATCCAGGGATCCAGACATTCAGAATTCCTGAATTCGAGTCCAGCAGCACCTTACAGACTAACAAGATTTTTTTTTTTTTGGGGGGGGGGGGATGAGCTTTCCAGAGTCAAAAGTTCCCTTCTTCACATAACACTGGGACTCTTCAGACATCCCCAAAAGTGCAGATCTTGACCTAAGACTCATGGGCTAGCCCCCCAGCCCTGAGTTCGAGTGTATGTGTGAAGTGCCATCAGCTGACCTTTAGCGAGCCTGTAGGGCAGGGGTGTCAAAAATGTGGCCCGGGGAGCCGGATCAGGCCCCCGGAGGGCTTCCGGCAGGCCCGCAGTGGAACTGGCCATCTCTCTTAATCACTCAGCCATTTCATGTTTTAACCTGGGTCCTAGGCTCAGAACTCTGAGCATGAGATTTCTGTGGGGAATGTCGATAAATCAAAAGTAGGTTTGCAGCTTAGCGGGGCTATTTTGGGGCAGGAACGCACAGGAACGGAGTTCCGGCTGGCTCCCGAACTGGCCACGCCCAGCAGGAACTCATTAGCATAACAGGCCACACCCAACAGCAGAAACTCATTAGCATTGGCCACATTAGGGGTGTGTGGCCTAACATGCAAAGGAGTTCCTGCTCCAAAAAACCCCCCTGGGTTTTGACAATAAACATGGTAAACAGAACAAGAAGCAAAAGGTGGGTGTGGCTGGATGACCACACTTCTGGTAACATGGGGGTGTGGCCTAATAGGCTAATGAGCTGTGATATCAGGAGTGTGGCCTATTATGCTAATGAGTTCCTGCTGGGCTTTTTCTACAAAAAAAGCCCTGCAGCTTACAGAACTAATGTTTTAAGCATGTTTTTATTTTAAGTATATATAAAAAAACCACCCTTTGGGTTTGTGTCCTTTATAAAGTTTATATCTCCGCTACCTGGCATTAGATTTTATGACACACAGGGCCCGGCCCAACGAGGTTTCATTTATGTCAGATTCGGCCCTCGTAACAGATGAGTTCGACACCTCTGCTGTAGGGTTTTCAAGGGAAGAGATACTCAGGGGTGGCTTAGCATTGCCTGGCTCTTTGGAGCAATCCTGGACTTCCTTTGTGGTCTCCCATCCAAGTACTAACCAGCATTGACCATACTTTGCTTCTCAGATCTTGTTAGCCTGGGCCATCCAGGTCAGGGTAACCCATGTTTGTACCTTTAAAGGAAAATACTTCCTGAGGAAATTCTCCAAGAGCCATGTCTGACTCCGTCACTTCTGCGGCAGCGGGGGATAATGCCACAGAGTCCACCCTCCCTCCGAAACAGCTACTTCCCCCCAGGGGAACTGATCTTTGTCCTCTAGAAACTAATCGTCATTCCAGGAGACCTCCCAGGACCCACGGTCAGGTCGCATTGCCTGCTGCCACTGGAAGCAAAGCCACATCTACCTACAGGAATTTCTTCCCACAACGTTCCTGGAGATCCCTACAGCTACGCAGAAGCATTGCTGCAGGAATTGCTGGAAGGCCGACGGTAAGGACTCCCCAATTTACCATAGAGTTTCCTGCCATTCCTAGAGCTACCCTTTGCCACTTCCAGGTAGCTCTAGCAATCTTGGGAAACTCTATGGCAAGGACTTCCTGTACGTGGACGAGCCCAATTTCCTTCTATTTTAATTTTTCTTCCAAGATGCTGCCCCTTACAACCCTCTCCCCGGCTGGTTGCCAAGCGCTGCCTAGCAACCCGACCCGTTGCTGACAGACTGGCCTCTTTGGGGCTGTTGCTGAAGGCGGCTTTGAAAATGCTCCACTATTCAGGGAATGTTGGGTCACCACACCCACTCAGAGGAGACTGCAGCTAATGCGCCTGGAGAGCAACAATGGGCCCAGATCCGGGCAAACTAACTGTGCTTGAGCACCCACCTACTCTTCATGGACATACAGAACTAGAGAGACTTAAAAGGGTATCTGATTGCCAGCCCCCACACCCCCAGCCCAGGGTCTCATGGGCCCCAGTCAAAGATGAGGATGCACACACCGCACATCAAACCATACCTATTGATTTCGAGCATGTATCACACAAATCTACCACCACCACCCCCGGGTTAACTGGCAGAAGATGCCTTCACCACCCCATACTGTATTCCAGTTAGATTTTGAACATGCGCAAAACATGCTTGGGGACGGCACAGTGGGAGGGCTTCTGGAGTTCTGGCCCCACTGGTGGACCTCCTGATGGCACCTCGGTTCTTGCCACTGTGTGACACAGAGTGTTGAACTGGATGGGCCATTGGCCTGGTCCAACATGGCTTCTCTTATGTCTGACGCAGTGATGCTCTTTATTCTCAGTGCATGGGGGGCCACAGTGGGAGGGCTTCTGGAAGTCTGGCCCCACTGGTGGACCTCCTGATGGCACCTGGGTTCTGGCCATGTGACACAGTGTCTTGGACTGGATGGGCCATTGGCCTGATCCAACATTGGCTTCTCTTGTGTTCTTATGCTATGCATGTCCTGCAGTGACTCCACTGGTGAACAGTTAGTTCAATTCAAGGTACTGGCTATCAGCTACAACAAAACCCTTCATGCCGGAAGTCACACATATTTAACAGACCACCTCTGCCGATATACTTCCCAACCTCGGCCTCAGGTATCCAGACCACAATAACCTTGAGGCTGGACTGCTGTAATGCTCTCTACATGGGTCAGCCCTTGAACTCGACTCAGAAACTCCAGTGGGTGCAAAATGCTGCTGCTCAGTTATTATCGGGAGCAAGGCGGAGTATTACTATCACACCCACTCCTGCAGTCATTATACTCACAAGCAATTCTCAGTCAGAGTTCTCCCAGCCCCACCTACCTCCCAGGGTGTCTGTTGTGGGGAGAGGAAAGGAAGGAGATTGTGAGCCGCGTTGAGACTCCTTTGGATAGTGAAGGGTGGGGTATAAATCCAATCTCCTCCTCCTCTTCTTATTCATATTTAACTGGAGATGTCGGGGATTGAACCTGCAGCCTTCTGCATGCAAAGCAGAGGCTCTTCCACCGAGCCCTTCTCCACACTTCTGTCTAGTTCAGCACCCTCTTTCCAACACACAGTCTTGGACCCGCCGAATGCCCTCTCTCCAGGGAGAAGGAACTAAACTCCAAAAAGCGGTCCTGACTCCCTGGCGTGAGACGCTTCTACGGACCTCCAGCGCCCTGACCTTCGCATCCACCCCAACCCCAAACTGGAATAAACAACAGTTTTCAAGGCCAGAAAGACAAACTCCGCCGGGGCCGGGTTCTCGACCGGAGAGGGAAAATCCCAAGTCACAAACATTTGTGTGACTCTGAGGCCAAAGCGATTGAGGGGGATTAGTCCATTTTAACAGATTACCCCGCTGACACTTGTCCCGCATCCCTAAGCATCATGATCCTCTTTAAGCCTGGCGGGGCTTATTCGGGGCTTGGGAGGAGGAGAGAAGAAAGAAAAGGTGAAAGTTCTCTTCCTTCCGACGGACAATCGGCAGAGTCTCCCAGAAACCCCGAAGAGAAGGAAGACCCTTGCGGATCTCCATGGGCTGAGGAAGCGAAGTTGGGCAGTCCGCAGGGACCCGGCTGTCTCCCAGACATCACTGGCAGCAGTAGGGGAGACCGGCTTCCCCTCCTGGTCTACCACCAATACTCTGCAGCAAGGGCTTGCTTTGGAACCAGCCGGCAATGCCCACGGCAGGGGTGTCAAACATGTGGCCCGGGGGCCTGGGCTTCTCTCAGGCCCGCACTGGAACTTCTCCTTCCTGTACGGCTGCTGCTGCATCATCGTAGGTTTGCAGCTGACAGATAATACACCTGAACAGCAAACTCAAGATTGTGCAACGGCACAGACATTTTGATACACTCATTCAGAGCCAGAGGTGTCAGTTATCAGATGCTGCTAAATAAACAAAATATGGCAAGAGCGCTAACGTTTTAAGCGTGTTTTTATTTTAAGTAAAAAAAAAAACCTGTCTGTGTTTGGGTCCTTTATAGAGTTTATATCTCCGCTACCCGGCATTATGTTTTATGACGCACATGGCCCGGCCCAAAAAGGTCTCATTTATGTCAGATCCGGCCCTCGTAAAAAATGAGCTCGACACCCCTGGCCTTGCATTATATGATATCCATATGCCCTGCTGGATCAGACTAGTAATCCATCTAATCCAGCATCCCATCTCACACAGTGGCCAACCAGTTCCTATGGAGGGTCATCAACAGGGCAGAGAGGCCGAGGCCTTCATGAGAACATCAGAAGAGCCCTGCCAGATCAGAGCAGTGGTCCATCCAGCATCCTGCCTCACACAGTGGCCAACCAGTTCCTCTGGAGGGCCAGCAACAGGGCAGAGAGGCCAAGGCCTTCATGAGAACATCAGAAGAGCCCTGCTGGATCAGAGCAGTGGTCCATCTAGTCCAGCATCCTGCCTCACACAGTGGCCAACCAGTTCCTCTGGAGGGCCAACAACAGGGCATAGAGGCCAAGGCCTTCATGAGAACATCAGAAGAGCCCTGCCGGATCAGAGCAGTGGTCCATCTAGTCCAGCATCGTGCCTCACACAGTGGCCAACCAGTTCCTCTGGAGGGCCAACAACAGGGCATAGAGGCCAAGGCCTTCATGAGAACATCAGAAGAGCCCTGCCGGATCAGAGCAGTGGTCCATCTAGTCCAGCATCCTGCCTCACACAGTGGCCAACCAGTTCCTCTGGAGGGCCAACAACAGGGCTTAGTGGCTGAGGCCTTCCCCTGACAAGAGCATAGATCAGACCAGTGGTCCATCCAGTCCAGCAACCCATCTCACAGAGTGACCAGCCAGTTCCGCTGGACAGCCAACAACAGGGCATAGAGGCCAAGGCCTTCCCCTTACAAGAGCATCAGAAGAGCCCTGCTAGATCAGAGCAGCGTTCCTCCTAGTCCAGCATCCTGTCCCACACAGTGGTCAACTGGTTCCTCTGGAAGGCCAACAACAGGGCACAGATGCTGAGGCCTTCAGAAGAGCACCAGAAGAGGCCCCCCCCCACTGCCATTTGCCCTCAACACCGGAGGCCTTTGGGGGGCTCTTAAAAAATAACTGATACTGGACAGATGGCTATAGCATTATAATGTTATAATCATCTACTGCCATGATCGATTAGTTCCCACCTTCCGTTTTTTAAAAAAGTAGCCCACTAGCCTTTCTCGCTGAAGATTTATAAAGAGAAATGCCTGCACTTTCCCCCTTATAACTCCAGGAGGAAAAGAGCTAGAGACTTACTTTTTCTTTCCAAAGGAAATCTGGGGAAAAGTAAAGTGTGGCAATCGATCGTTATAATGTTATAAGGCTACGGCAATGTGCCAATTATTGATCTTTTTTTTAAAAAAAGCCCTCGAGGGGGGGAGTAATAGCTGTGGAGCTATAAAGTACGGGAAATGGTGCCAAAACGGGCCCGTCCATGTAGCCTCCAAAGGTGCTTTGCCTGCAGTCTTTCTGTACCCGACTACATTTGGGAAAGATCGCAGCAAAGCCAAAGAAATCTTGGAAACAAACCGAGAGAGGAAGAAACATTTCCTTGCTTATGGCCAAGGGACCTACAAGGCTGCTTGTTCCACTCAGGGGAATAACTGAGGCAACTACCCAAGAGGAAGATCCTCGGAACAGAAGAACTTTGCTGAAGCCAAATGGCTTTCAGCAAGTGGCCATCACGAAACAATTCTGGGTAGTTCACAAGCAGGGACCTCAGTGTAACAGGCCTCCCCCACTGTTCGGCCCCTAGCTCTTCTCAGCTACACTGCATCCGGACATGGAGGTTTAACCGGAGATGCCGGGGATTGAACCTGGGACCTTCTGCATCCCAAGGAGATGCTCTACCATTGAGCCACGGCCCCTCTTTACAACTCTCCAGGGTCTCAGGTGGAGGTCTTTCACATCACCTACAGCCTGCTCTGGTTTAACTGGAGATGCCAGGGATTGAACCTGGGACCTTCTGCAGGCCAAGGAGATGCTCTACCATTGAGCCACGGCCCCTCTTTACAACTCTCCAGGGTCTCAGGTGGAGGTCTTTCACATCACCTCCTGCCTGCTCCGGTTTAACTGGAGATGCCAGGGATTGAACCTGGGACCTTCTGCATCCCAAGGAGATGCT
This sequence comes from Gekko gecko, assembly GCA_029375565.1. Taxonomy (NCBI): domain Eukaryota; kingdom Metazoa; phylum Chordata; class Lepidosauria; order Squamata; family Gekkonidae; genus Gekko; species Gekko gecko. The sequence goes on along the minus strand of JAPDNY010000003.1, from coordinate 245,577,900 downwards.
CTACCATTGAGCCACGGCCCCTCTTTACAACTCTCCAGGGTCTCAGGCGGAGGTCTTTCACATCACCTCCTGCCTGGTCTTTTTAACTGGAGATGCCGGGGATTGAACCTGGGACCTTCTGCATGCCAAGCAGAGGCTCTACCATTGAACCATGGCCCCACTTTCCAACTCTCCAGGGTCTCAGGCGGAGGTCTTTCACATCACCTACTGTCTGCTCTGGTTTAACTGGAGATGCCGGGGATTGAACCAGGGACCTTCTGCATCCCAAGGATATGCTCTACCACTGAGTCACAGCCCCTCACCAAAGGCGATCGCAAACCACCTCTGCTTCTCACTTGCCTTGCTGGGGTCACCATATATCAGTTGCAACTTGATGGTACGTTATGAACACACAGGTCATGCCCTCCACCCAACTCTACGCTGCCATCTTTTCTTTCCAAACTAAAAAGACTCAAAACGCTTTAGCCGCTGCTCAGAAAAACGCTCTCCTGACACTTGATCGCTTTGGGTTGCCTTTTCCCTGCCCGTTTTTCTAATCCTACCGTACTCTTTTTGAAAGGCAGAGAACCTGCAGTATTCCAACGCTGGCTGCACCATAGTTTTAAAGGAGCAAATAAGACAACGGTGGCTATGTAACACGCTGTTAAAATACTAAAAAGCATCTTCACAACCAGAGCCAGTTTGGTGTAGTGGTTCAGTGCGTGGACTCTTATCTGGGAGAACCGGGTTTGATTCCCCACTCCTCCATTTGCACCTGCTGGTGTGACCTTGGGTCAGTCACAAGCTCTGGCACAGCTGTTCTCTCAAGGACAGTTTGTGTTAGAGTTCTCTCAGCCCCACCTACCACACAGGGTGCCTGTTGTGGGGAGGGGAAGGAAAGGAGTTTGTAAGCCGCTCTGAGACTCCTTTGGGTAGTGAAGGGCGGGGTATAAATCCAATCTCTTCTTCTTCTTCTTCTACCTCACAGGGTGTCTGTTGCGGGGAGGGGAAGGGAAAGGAGTTTGTCAGCCGCTCTGAGACTCCTTTGGGTAGTGAAGGGCGGGGTATAAATCCAATCTCTTCTTCTTCTTCTTCTACCTCACAGGGTGTCTGTTGCGGGGAGGGGAAGGGAAAGGAGTTTTTCAGCCGCTCTGAGACTCCTTTGGGTAGTGAAGGGCGGGGTATAAATCCAATCTCTTCTTCTTCTTCTTCTACCTCACAGGGTGTCTGTTGCGGGGAGGGGAAGGGAAAGGAGTTTTTCAGCCGCTCTGAGACTCCTTTGGGTAGTGAAGGGCGGGGTATAAATCCAATCTCTTCTTCTTCTTCTTCTACCTCACAGGGTGTCTGTTGCGGGGAGGGAAGGGAAAGGAGTTTGTCAGCCGCTCTGAGACTCCTTTGGGCAGTGAAGGGCGGGGTATAAATCCAATCTCTTCTTCTTCTTCTTCTACCTCACAGGGTGTCTGTTGCGGGGAGGGGAAGGGGAAGAGGAGTTTGTCAGCCGCTCTGAGACTCCTTTGGGTAGTGAAGGGCGGGGGTATAAATCCAATCTCTTCTTCTTCTTCTTCTACCTCACAGGGTGTCTGTTGCGGGGAGGGGAAGGGAAAGGAGTTTGTCAGCCGCTCTGAGACTCCTTTGGGCAGTGAAGGGCGGGGTATAAATCCAATCTCTTCTTCTTCTTCTTCTACCTCACAGGGTGTCTGTTGCGGGGAGGGGAAGGGAAAGGAGTTTGTCAGCCGCTCTGAGACTCCTTTGGGCAGTGAAGGGCAGGGTATAAATCCAATCTCTTCTTCTTCTTCTTCTACCTCACAGGGTGTCTGTTGCGGGGAGGGGAAGGGAAAGGAGTTTGTCAGCCGCTCTGAGACTCCTTTGGGTAGTGAAGGGCGGGGTATAAATCCAATCTCTTCTTCTTCTTCTTCTACCTCACAGGGTGTCTGTTGCGGGGAGGGGAAGGGAAAAGGAGTTTGTAAGCCGCTCTGAGACTCCTTTGGGTAGTGAAGGGCAGGGTATAAATCCAATCTCTTCTTCTTCTTCTTCTACCTCACAGGGTGTCTGTTGCCGGGAGGGGAAGGGAAAGGAGTTTGTCAGCCGCTCTGAGACTCCTTTGGGTAGTGAAGGGCGGGGTATAAATCCAATCTCTTCTTCTTCTTCTTCTACCTCACAGGGTGTCTGTTGCGGGGAGGGGAAGGGAAAGGAGTTTGTCAGCCGCTCTGAGACTCCTTTGGGTAGTGAAGGGCGGGAGTATAAATCCAATCTCTTCTTCTTCTTCTTCTACCTCACAGGTGGTCTGTTGCGGGGAGGGGAAGGGAAAGGAGTTTGTCAGCCGCTCTGAGACTCCTTTGGGCAGTGAAGGGCGGGGTATAAATCCAATCTCTTCTTCTTCTTCTTCTACCTCACAGGGTGTCTGTTGCGGGGAGGGGAAGGGAAAGGAGTTTGTCAGCCGCTCTGAGACTCCTTTGGGTAGTGAAGGGCAGGGTATAAATCCAATCTCTTCTTCTTCTTCTTCTACCTCACAGGGTGTCTGTTGCGGGGAGGGGAAGGGAAAGGAGTTTGTCAGCCGCTCTGAGACTCCTTTGGGCAGTGAAGGGCAGGGTATAAATCCAATCTCTTCTTCTTCTTCTTCTACCTCACAGGGTGTCTGTTGCGGGGAGGGGAAGGGAAAGGAGTTTGTCAGCCGCTCTGAGACTCCTTTGGGTAGTGAAGGGCGGGGTATAAATCCAATCTCTTCTTCTTCTTCTTCTACCTCACAGGGTGTCTGTTGCGGGGAGGGGAAGGGAAAGGAGTTTGTAAGCCGCTCTGAGACTCCTTTGGGTAGTGAAGGGCAGGGTATAAATCCAATCTCTTCTTCTTCTTCTTCTACCTCACAGGGTGTCTGTTGCCGGGAGGGGAAGGGAAAGGAGTTTTTCAGCCGCTCTGAGACTCCTTTGGGCAGTGAAGGGCGGGGTATAAATCCAATCTCTTCTTCTTATCTATCTTCATTTTTACAAAGTTCTCAGTACTTCAATAAAGATATAAAGAATCCAATCTTCAGAATACAAATACAAAGAAGGTCCCAAAATAATCCTCAATGAAACACTGACACTAAAAATGACTACCTGCTATTCACCCTTAGATATGCCTCACACAACCAAACGCTCTATGGAGGATATAGAATATTGACTTTCCAACCTTGCTTGACTCGTCTGAAGAGTTTAAAAGAAAGCGTTTTTGCAGTTACGATTGGTCCTTCTCTGATGAAGACTTTGGAAATGAGCAGAATACCAGGAAACGTTATTAAGATTATAAGAACATAAGAGAAGCCAATGTTGGATCAGACCAACGGCCCATCCAGTCCAACGCTCTGTGTCACACATTGGCCAAAAATACCAGGGGCCATCATGAGGTCCAGCAGTGGGGCCAGGACACCTGAAGCCCCTCCCACTGTTGACCCCACCCCCCAAGCACCAAGAATACAGAGCATCACTTGCCCCAGAGTCCCAATCTATACCTTGTGGTTAATAACCACCAACGGACTTCTGCTCCAGATGTTTATCTCATTCCCCCTTGAAGCCGTCCATGCTTGTAGCTGCCGCCACCTCCTGTGGCAGTGAATTCCTTGTGTTAATCACTCTTTGGGTGGAGAAGGACTTCCTTTTATCCGTTCTAACCTGACCACTCAGCAACTTCATGAGTTCTTGCATTGCGAGAAAGGGAGGAAAGTACTTCTTCTCGACCTGCCCTGTCCCATGCATGATCTTATAAACCTCGATCATGTCACTCCGCAGCCGTCGTTTCTCCAAGCTAATGAGCCCCAAGCACCTCAACCTTTCTTCACAGGGAAAGTGTTCCAACCCTTTTATCATTCTAGTCGCCCTCTTCTGCACTTTTCCCAAAGCTATAATATAGATTATTTTTGCAACCTTCTTTGTATTTGTATTTTGAAGACTGGATTCTTTATATCCGTATTAAAGTACTGAAAACTTTGCAAAAATGAAGATAGATAACGGTGGTGAAGATGCTTTTGGTATTGTTAATAGTGTGTTACGCAGCCCTGTTGTCTTATTACCCCATTAAGTTTGGCAGCTGTGGTTCTTTTTATTATTTGCACTGTAGTTTTATACAGGAGCATTAGCGTACTCAGCATTTCATTTGCAATCGCCTTCTAACCATCCCAAGCGTGAACTATCCCATTTTCACCGCTGCCGCACACGACCGGAATGTCAAAAGTTTTCATTGAACTGTCCACCATGACCCCAAGATCACCTTGCCATTTAGTTACTCGCTCAACCAAACTGGAAAGATCCTTCCGGAGCACTTTACAGTCTGTCTGTGTTCTCACTGACTCGCAGACTCAACTACCTCCCTCCCCATTCCGGGCTTCTAATTTTTTAAGACTTTCCACTAGCGCCAGTCCTAAGACAGGTCCTCGGGAGACTCTCTGCTTCTTTGTCTCCATTCAGAGAACTCCCAGTTCGGAGAACTCCATTCAGCAAACAACCCAATCGAAATTCAGCTCACTGGAAAATACACTATGCAGTTCACCTGTACAGTCTCCTTGTACATTTTTTAGCAACAAGATACAGATTTTTATTCATCGACAGTATACTCTCGGGAATGTGCTATCCGGAACGGGTGACTTGTTCATTCTTCCACAATAAACACAAAAATTATTTTGCACACAGCGGTGCAGTTCCAATGTAACCACTTCACAGTGGCGAGAGCTGAACGACACAATTTTACCCAGAAATTTGGAATCGGTTCGTTGCAAACAAGGAGGCGGCTGTGCAACGCAAAGGCCTGCATGCTGTTTTGTGAAAGCGGGTTGGTCCCCGTGCAATTAAAGCTTTCGCTGTCGCTGTACACGTTGCGCCACAGGAGCTGTGGGAGGAAAGTCTTACCTGTTCCTGGGAATTCATGACGCGGAGTTTCATCTGCTTCAGGTAGGTGGAGGTGAGGGGCATGTTGTAGTCAATGATTCCAGAGACCAAAGAAGAAGGTGGGTCACTTTCTAGAGGTAAACGCAGGGGGGAAAAATGTTATCTGAAAGCCGGGAAGACGGAGCAGTTCCACAGCATCACAATTTGGGCATCTATTTATTTATTTATTTCGATTTTTAAACCACCCTCACCCGAAGGACATTTATTTATTTATTTGGACATCAACTTGGACACTTATCAATTTGGACATCGACTTATTTAATTAATTTGATTTTAAACCACCCTCCCTCGAAGGACAGAGTTCAGGGCAGTGTACAAGGCACCATTAAAAACCGGTGAAAACCAACAAAATGCAGCAAGTAGCCTAACAGATGGTGCTGAAAATTCTAAAAGTGCAGTGGTGTAGTGTACTGGTTAAGTGTGTGGACTCTAGTCTGGGAGAACCAGGTTTGATTCCCCACTCCTCCACTCGTACCTGCTAGAGGACCTTGGGCAAGCCACAGTTCTGACAAGAGCTGTCCTTGAAAAAAGAACAGTTTCTGTCAGAGCTCTCTCAGCCCCGCCTACCTCCCAGGGTGTCTGTTGTGGGGAGGGGAAGGGAAAGGAGTTTGTCAGCCGCTCTGAGACTCCTTTGGGTAGTGAAGGGCGGGGGATAAATCCAATCTCTTCCTCTTCTTCTTCTACCTCACAGGGTGTCTGTTGTGGGGAGGGGAAGGGAAAGGAGTTTGTCAGCCGCTCTGAGACTCCTTTGGGTAGTGAAGGGTGGGGTATAAATCCAATCTCTTCCTCTTCTTCTTTCTACCTCACAGGGTGTCTGTTGTGGGGAGGGGAAGGGAAAGGAGTTTGTCAGCCCCTCTGAGACTCCTTTGGGTAGTGAAGGGCGGGGTATAAATCCAATCTCTTCCTCTTCTTCTTCTACCTCACAGGGTGTCTGTTGTGGGGAGGGGAAGGGAAAGGAGTTTGTAAGCCACTTTGAGACTCCTTTGGGTAGTGAAGGGCGGGGTATAAATCCATTCTCTTTTTTTTCTTCTTCTACCTCCCAGGGTGTCTGTTGTGGGGAGGGGAAGGGAAAGGAGATTGTCAGCCGCTCTGAGACTCCTTTGGGTAGTGAAGGGCGGGGTATAAATCCAATCTCTTCCTCTTCTTCTTCTACCTCCCAGGGTGTCTGTTGTGGGGAGGGGAAGGGAAAGGAGTTTGTCAGCCGCTCTGAGACTCCTTTGGGTAGTGAAGGGTGGGGTATAAATCCAATCTCTTCCTCTTCTTCTTCTACCTCACAGGGTGTCTGTTGTGGGGAGGGGAAGGGAAAGGAGTTTGTCAGCCCCTCTGAGACTCCTTTGGGTAGTGAAGGGCGGGGTATAAATCCAACCTCTTCCTTTTCTTCTTCTACCTCCCAGGGTGTCTGTTGTGGGGAGGGGAAGGGAAAGGAGTTTGTCAGCCGCTCTGAGACTCCTTTGGGTAGTGAAGGGCGGGGTATAAATCCAACCTCTTCCTTTTCTTCTTCTACCTCCCAGGGTGTCTGTTGTGGGGAGGGGAAGGGAAAGGAGTTTGTCAGCCGCTCTGAGACTCCTTTGGGTAGTGAAGGGCAGGGTATAAATCCAATCTCTTCCTCTTCTTCTTCTACCTCCCAGGGTGTCTGTTGTGGGGAGGGGAAGGGAAAGGAGTTTGTCAGCCGCTCTGAGACTCCTTTGGGTAGTGAAGGGTGGGGTATATATCCAATCTCTTCTTCTTCTTCTTCTTCTACCTCCCAGGGTGTCTGTTGTGGGGAGGGGAAGGGAAAGGAGTTTGTGAGCCGCTCTGAGATTCCCTTGGGTAGTGAAGGGCGGGGTATAAATCCAATCTCCTCCTCCTCCTCATGGGGAGGCAAAGAAGATGGAACCGTCACTGTCCTCAACTGAACGCCTGGCGGAACATCTCTGCCTCACAGGCCCTGTGGAACGACGTCAGGTCCCACAAGGCATGAATGTTATTCGGCACAGAGCTCCACCAGGAAAACGAAAATTGGGGTTCCGGGCAGTCCATCCAAGGGGCCCACAAGACCAGATGAACAGACCACAAATCTTCACCTGTCTTTAAAAGTTTAATAAACAGGGTCCCAACCCAGTTCAAGGAAGTCCAGTTTTGATCAGCAGAGCTGAGTGTAAGAACACCCATCCCGCCCCCCCGGATACCTCCACAGCCCCACTTGGAGTTTGGAGCGTGAGCAGCTATAACCGGATTTCAAAGACGCACAGAGCTCCACAGATCCCTGTCTCATTCAAAAACTCAGCCATAAAACAAACCGGAGCAAGTCATCCTTTTCACTGCCACACCCACAAAAATGATATTACGTGACTTACAATTTTTTTAAAAAAGGTCCTTAAGAACGTCAGAAGAGCCCTGCTGGATCAGGCCAGTGAGGGTCCATCTAGTCCAGCATCCCGTCTCACACGGAGGCCAGCCGGTTCCTCTCGCGGGGGTATAGAGGCTTAGGTCTTCCCCTGATGTGTTCTGAGACTGACTGCCTCTGAATGTGGAGGTTCCTTTTAGTCACCATGGCTAGCAGCCACTGACAGACCTCTCCTCCGTGAATCTGTCTAATCGCCTTTTCTGCTGTTGGGTGTGGCCTATTATGCCAATGAGTTCCTGCTGGGCGTGGCCAACTCACAAGCCACTCCTGCCCAAAAATAGCCCTGCATGCATTACTTAAACAACTGTACTTTTCAGGGTTTTGCCATATATTTGAGGTTCTTGCAACTATGTTCAATTTATTACTATTGATGTTCCATTTATTACTATCGAGGATTTCAGTTAGAAAGATTTCAGTTGGAGAGAAGAAGAAGAAGAAGAAGAAGAAGAAGAAGAAGAAGAAGAAGAAGAAGAAGAAGAAGAAGAAGAAGAAGAAGAAGAAGAAGAAGAAGAGGAAGAAGAGAGGAGAAGAGGAGGAGATTAGATTTATACCCCGCCCTTCACTACCCAAAGAAGTCTCAGAGCAGCTGACAAACTCCTTTCCCTCCCCCTCCCCACAACAAACACCCTGCGAGGTAGAAGAAGAGAAGAGATTGGATTTATACCCTGCCCTTCACTACCCAAAGGAGTCTCAGAGCGGCTGACAAACTCCTTTCCTTCCCCTCCCCACAACAGACACCCTG
>JAPDNY010000003.1:245549622-245569780 GCA_029375565.1 Gekko gecko | reverse complement strand
CCTGGCCTGGCCTGGCCTGGCCTGGCCTGGCCTGGCCTGGCCTGGCCTGGCCTGGCCTGGCCTGGCCTGGCCTGGCCTGGCCTGGCCTGGCCTGGCCTGGCCTGGCCTGGCCCTGGCCTGGCCTGGCCTGGCCTGGCCCTGGCCCTGGCCTGGCCTGGCCTGGCCTGGCCTGGCCCTGGCCTGGCCTGGCCTGGCCTGGCCTGGCCTGGCCTGGCCTGGCCTGGCCTGGCCTGGCCTGGCCTGGCCTGGCCTGGCCTGGCCTGGCCTGGCCTGGCCTGGCCTGGCCCTGGCCTGGCCTGGCCTGGCCTGGCCTGGCCTGGCCTGGCCTGGCCTGGCCTGGCCCTGGCCTGGCCTGGCCCTGGCCCTGGCCTGGCCTGGCCTGGCCTGGCCTGGCCTGGCCTGGCCTGGCCTGGCCTGGCCCTGGCCTGGCCTGGCCTGGCCTGGCCTGGCCCTGGCCCTGGCCTGGCCTGGCCTGGCCTGGCCTGGCCTGGCCTGGCCTGGCCTGGCCCTGGCCTGGCCTGGCCTGGCCTGGCCCTGGCCTGGCCTGGCCTGGCCCTGGCCTGGGCCCTGGCCTGGCCCTGGCCTGGCCTGGCCTGGCCTGGCCTGGCCCTGGCCCTGGCCTGGCCTGGCCTGGCCTGGCCTGGCCTGGCCTGGCTGGCCTGGCCTGGCCTGGCCTGGCCTGGCCTGGCCTGGCCTGGCCCTGGCCTGGCCTGGCCTGGCCTGGCCCCTGGCCTGGCCTGGCCCTGGCCTGGCCTGGCCCTGGCCCTGGCCTGGCCTGGCCTGGCCTGGCCTGGCCTGGCCTGGCCTGGCCTGGCCTGGCCTGGCCTGGCCCTGGCCTGGCCCTGGCCCTGGCCTGGCCTGGCCTGGCCTGGCCTGGCCCTGGCCTGGCCTGGCCTGGCCTGGCCTGGCCCTGGCCTGGCCTGGCCTGGCCTGGGCCTGGCCTGGCCTGGCCTGGCCTGGCCTGGCCTGGCCTGGCCCTGGCCTGGCCTGGCCTGGCCTGGCCTGGCCTGGCCTGGCCTGGCCTGGCCTGGCCCTGGCCTGGCCTGGCCTGGCCTGGCCTGGCCTGGCCTGGCCTGGCCTGGCCTGGCCTGGCCTGGCCTGGCCTGGCCTGGCCCTGGCCTGGCCTGGCCTGGCCTGGCCCTGGCCTGGCCTGGCCTGGCCTGGCCTGGCCTGGCCTGGCCTGGCCTGGCCCTGGCCCTGGCCTGGCCTGGCCTGGCCTGGCCTGGCCCTGGCCTGGCCTGGCCTGGCCTGGCCTGGCCTGGCCTGGCCTGGCCCTGGCCTGGCCTGGCCTGGCCTGGCCTGGCCTGGCCTGGCCCTGGCCTGGCCTGGCCTGGCCCTGGCCTGGCCCTGGCCTGGCCTGGCCTGGCCCTGGCCTGGCCTGGCCTGGCCTGGCCTGGCCTGGCCTGGCCCTGGCCTGGCCCTGGCCTGGCCTGGCCTGGCCTGGCCTGGCCTGGCCTGGCCTGGCCCTGGCCTGGCCTGGCCTGGCCTGGCCTGGCCCTGGCCTGGCCTGGCCTGGCCTGGCCTGGCCTGGCCTGGCCTGGCCTGGCCTGGCCCTGGCCTGGCCTGGCCTGGCCTGGCCTGGCCCTGGCCCTGGCCTGGCCTGGCCTGGCCTGGCCTGGCCTGGCCTGGCCCTGGCCCTGGCCTGGCCTGGCCTGGCCTGGCCTGGCCTGGCCTGGCCTGGCCCCTGGCCTGGCCTGGCCTGGCCTGGCCTGGCCTGGCCTGGCCTGGCCTGGCCTGGCCTGGCCCTGGCCTGGCCTGGCCTGGCCTGGCCTGGCCCTGGCCTGGCCTGGCCCTGGCCTGGCCTGGCCTGGCCTGGCCTGGCCTGGCCTGGCCTGGCCCTGGCCTGGCCCTGGCCTGGCCTGGCCTGGCCTGGCCTGGCCCTGGCCTGGCCTGGCCTGGCCTGGCCTGGCCTGGCCTGGCCTGGCCTGGCCTGGCCTGGCCTGGCCTGGCCTGGCCTGGCCTGGCCTGGCCTGGCCTGGCCTGGCCTGGCCTGGCCCTGGCCTGGCCTGGCCTGGCCTGGCCTGGCCTGGCCTGGCCTGGCCTGGCCTGGCCTGGCCTGGCCCTGGCCTGGCCTGGCCTGGCCTGGCCTGGCCTGGCCCTGGCCTGGCCTGGCCTGGCCTGGCCTGGCCCTGGCCCTGGCCTGGCCTGGCCCTGGCCCTGGCCTGGCCCTGGCCTGGCCTGGCCTGGCCTGGCCTGGCCTGGCCCTGGCCTGGCCCTGGCCTGGCCTGGCCTGGCCTGGCCTGGCCTGGCCTGGCCTGGCCTGGCCTGGCCTGGCCTGGCCTGGCCTGGCCTGGCCTGGCCTGGCCCTGGCCTGGCCTGGCCTGGCCTGGCCCTGGCCTGGCCTGGCCCTGGCCTGGCCCTGGCCTGGCCCTGGCCTGGCCCTGGCCTGGCCTGGCCCTGGCCCTGGCCTGGCCTGGCCCTGGCCTGGCCTGGCCTGGCCTGGCCTGGCCTGGCCTGGCCTGGCCTGGCCTGGCCTGGCCTGGCCCTGGCCTGGCCTGGCCCTGGCCTGGCCTGGCCTGGCCTGGCCTGGCCTGGCCTGGCCCTGGCCTGGCCTGGCCTGGCCTGGCCTGGCCTGGCCCTGGCCTGGCCTGGCCTGGCCTGGCCTGGCCTGGCCTGGCCTGGCCTGGCCCTGGCCTGGCCTGGCCTGGCCTGGCCTGGCCTGGCCTGGCCTGGCCTGGCCTGGCCTGGCCCTGGCCCTGGCCTGGCCTGGCCTGGCCCTGGCCTGGCCTGGCCCTGGCCTGGCCTGGCCTGGCCTGGCCTGGCCTGGCCTGGCCCTGGCCTGGCCTGGCCCTGGCCTGGCCTGGCCTGGCCCTGGCCTGGCCTGGCCTGGCCTGGCCTGGCCTGGCCCTGGCCCTGGCCTGGCCTGGCCTGGCCTGGCCTGGCCTGGCCTGGCCTGGCCTGGCCCTGGCCCTGGCCTGGCCTGGCCTGGCCTGGCCTGGCCTGGCCTGGCCTGGCCTGGCCCTGGCCCTGGCCTGGCCTGGCCTGGCCCTGGCCTGGCCTGGCCTGGCCCTGGCCTGGCCTGGCCTGGCCTGGCCTGGCCTGGCCTGGCCTGGCCCTGGCCCTGGCCTGGCCTGGCCCTGGCCTGGCCTGGCCTGGCCTGGCCCTGGCCTGGCCTGGCCTGGCCTGGCCCTGGCCTGGCCTGGCCTGGCCTGGCCTGGCCTGGCCCTGGCCTGGCCCTGGCCTGGCCTGGCCTGGCCCTGGCCTGGCCTGGCCTGGCCTGGCCTGGCCTGGCCTGGCCTGGCCTGGCCTGGCCTGGCCCTGGCCTGGCCTGGCCTGGCCTGGCCTGGCCTGGCCTGGCCTGGCCTGGCCTGGCCTGGCCCTGGCCTGGCCTGGCCTGGCCCTGGCCTGGCCTGGCCTGGCCTGGCCCTGGCCCTGGCCCTGGCCTGGCCTGGCCTGGCCCTGGCCCTGGCCTGGCCTGGCCTGGCCTGGCCTGGCCCTGGCCTGGCCTGGCCTGGCCTGGCCTGGCCCTGGCCTGGCCTGGCCTGGCCTGGCCTGGCCCTGGCCCTGGCCTGGCCTGGCCTGGCCTGGCCTGGCCTGGCCTGGCCCTGGCCTGGCCTGGCCCTGGCCTGGCCTGGCCCTGGCCTGGCCTGGCCTGGCCTGGCCTGGCCTGGCCTGGCCTGGCCTGGCCTGGCCTGGCCTGGCCTGGCCTGGCCCTGGCCTGGCCTGGCCTGGCCTGGCCCTGGCCTGGCCTGGCCTGGCCTGGCCTGGCCTGGCCTGGCCTGGCCCTGGCCTGGCCTGGCCTGGCCTGGCCTGGCCTGGCCCTGGCCTGGCCTGGCCTGGCCTGGCCTGGCCTGGCCTGGCCTGGCCTGGCCTGGCCTGGCCTGGCCTGGCCTGGCCTGGCCTGGCCTGGCCTGGCCCTGGCCTGGCCTGGCCTGGCCTGGCCTGGCCTGGCCTGGCCTGGCCTGGCCTGGCCTGGCCTGGCCTGGCCTGGCCTGGCCTGGCCTGGCCTGGCCCTGGCCTGGCCTGGCCTGGCCCTGGCCTGGCCTGGCCTGGCCCTGGCCTGGCCTGGCCTGGCCTGGCCTGGCCTGGCCTGGCCTGGCCTGGCCTGGCCTGGCCTGGCCCTGGCCTGGCCTGGCCTGGCCTGGCCTGGCCTGGCCGCTGGCCTGGCCTGGCCTGGCCCTGGCCTGGCCTGGCCTGGCCTGGCCTGGCCTGGCCTGGCCTGGCCTGGCCTGGCCTGGCCTGGCCTGGCCTGGCCTGGCCTGGCCTGGCCTGGCCCTGGCCTGGCCTGGCCTGGCCTGGCCCTGGCCTGGCCTGGCCTGGCCTGGCCTGGCCTGGCCTGGCCTGGCCTGGCCTGGCCTGGCCTGGCCTGGCCTGGCCTGGCCTGGCCTGGCCTGGCCTGGCCTGGCCTGGCCTGGCCTGGCCCTGGCCTGGCCTGGCCTGGCCTGGCCTGGCCTGGCCTGGCCTGGCCTGGCCTGGCCTGGCCTGGCCTGGCCTGGCCTGGCCTGGCCTGGCCCTGGCCTGGCCTGGCCTGGCCTGGCCTGGCCTGGCCTGGCCTGGCCCTGGCCTGGCCTGGCCTGGCCTGGCCTGGCCTGGCCTGGCCTGGCCTGGCCTGGCCTGGCCTGGCCTGGCCTGGCCTGGCCCTGGCCTGGCCTGGCCTGGCCTGGCCTGGCCTGGCCCTGGCCTGGCCTGGCCTGGCCTGGCCCTGGCCTGGCCTGGCCTGGCCTGGCCCTGGCCTGGCCTGGCCTGGCCTGGCCTGGCCCTGGCCCTGGCCTGGCCTGGCCTGGCCTGGCCTGGCCTGGCCTGGCCTGGCCCTGGCCTGGCCTGGCCTGGCCTGGCCCTGGCCTGGCCTGGCCTGGCCCTGGCCTGGCCTGGCCCTGGCCTGGCCTGGCCTGGCCTGGCCTGGCCTGGCCTGGCCTGGCCTGGCCCTGGCCTGGCCTGGCCTGGCCTGGCCCTGGCCTGGCCTGGCCTGGCCCTGGCCTGGCCTGGCCCTGGCCTGGCCTGGCCTGGCCTGGCCCTGGCCTGGCCTGGCCTGGCCTGGCCTGGCCTGGCCTGGCCTGGCCTGGCCTGGCCTGGCCCTGGCCTGGCCTGGCCTGGCCTGGCCCTGGCCTGGCCTGGCCTGGCCTGGCCTGGCCCTGGCCTGGCCTGGCCTGGCCCTGGCCTGGCCTGGCCTGGCCTGGCCTGGCCCTGGCCTGGCCTGGCCTGGCCTGGCCTGGCCTGGCCTGGCCTGGCCTGGCCCTGGCCTGGCCTGGCCTGGCCTGGCCTGGCCTGGCCCTGGCCTGGCCCTGGCCTGGCCTGGCCTGGCCTGGCCTGGCCTGGCCTGGCCTGGCCTGGCCTGGCCCTGGCCTGGCCTGGCCTGGCCTGGCCTGGCCTGGCCTGGCCTGGCCCTGGCCTGGCCTGGCCTGGCCTGGCCTGGCCTGGCCTGGCCTGGCCTGGCCTGGCCTGGCCCTGGCCCTGGCCTGGCCTGGCCTGGCCTGGCCTGGCCTGGCCTGGCCTGGCCTGGCCTGGCCTGGCCTGGCCTGGCCTGGCCTGGCCTGGCCTGGCCTGGCCTGGCCCTGGCCTGGCCTGGCCTGGCCTGGCCTGGCCTGGCCTGGCCTGGCCTGGCCTGGCCTGGCCCTGGCCTGGCCTGGCCTGGCCTGGCCTGGCCTGGCCTGGCCTGGCCCTGGCCTGGCCTGGCCCTGGCCTGGCCTGGCCCTGGCCTGGCCTGGCCTGGCCTGGCCTGGCCTGGCCTGGCCTGGCCTGGCCTGGCCCTGGCCTGGCCTGGCCTGGCCTGGCCTGGCCTGGCCTGGCCTGGCCCTGGCCTGGCCTGGCCTGGCCTGGCCTGGCCTGGCCTGGCCCTGGCCTGGCCTGGCCTGGCCTGGCCTGGCCTGGCCTGGCCTGGCCTGGCCTGGCCTGGCCCTGGCCTGGCCTGGCCCTGGCCTGGCCTGGCCTGGCCTGGCCTGGCCTGGCCCTGGCCCTGGCCTGGCCTGGCCTGGCCTGGCCTGGCCTGGCCTGGCCTGGCCTGGCCCTGGCCCTGGCCTGGCCTGGCCTGGCCTGGCCTGGCCCTGGCCTGGCCTGGCCTGGCCTGGCCTGGCCTGGCCTGGCCTGGCCTGGCCTGGCCTGGCCTGGCCTGGCCTGGCCTGGCCTGGCCTGGCCTGGCCTGGCCCTGGCCTGGCCTGGCCTGGCCTGGCCTGGCCCTGGCCTGGCCTGGCCTGGCCTGGCCTGGCCTGGCCTGGCCTGGCCTGGCCTGGCCTGGCCTGGCCTGGCCTGGCCTGGCCTGGCCTGGCCCTGGCCTGGCCTGGCCTGGCCTGGCCTGGCCTGGCCTGGCCTGGCCTGGCCTGGCCTGGCCTGGCCTGGCCTGGCCTGGCCTGGCCTGGCCTGGCCTGGCCTGGCCTGGCCCTGGCCTGGCCTGGCCTGGCCCTGGCCTGGCCTGGCCTGGCCTGGCCTGGCCTGGCCTGGCCTGGCCTGGCCTGGCCTGGCCTGGCCTGGCCTGGCCTGGCCTGGCCCTGGCCTGGCCTGGCCTGGCCTGGCCTGGCCTGGCCTGGCCTGGCCTGGCCTGGCCCTGGCCTGGCCTGGCCTGGCCTGGCCTGGCCTGGCCTGGCCCTGGCCTGGCCTGGCCTGGCCTGGCCTGGCCTGGCCTGGCCTGGCCTGGCCTGGCCTGGCCTGGCCCTGGCCTGGCCTGGCCTGGCCCTGGCCTGGCCTGGCCTGGCCTGGCCTGGCCTGGCCCTGGCCTGGCCTGGCCTGGCCTGGCCTGGCCTGGCCTGGCCTGGCCTGGCCTGGCCTGGCCCTGGCCTGGCCTGGCCTGGCCTGGCCCTGGCCTGGCCTGGCCTGGCCTGGCCTGGCCTGGCCTGGCCCTGGCCTGGCCTGGCCTGGCCTGGCCTGGCCTGGCCCTGGCCCTGGCCTGGCCTGGCCTGGCCTGGCCTGGCCCTGGCCTGGCCTGGCCTGGCCTGGCCTGGCCTGGCCTGGCCTGGCCTGGCCTGGCCTGGCCTGGCCTGGCCTGGCCTGGCCTGGCCTGGCCTGGCCCTGGCCTGGCCTGGCCTGGCCTGGCCTGGCCTGGCCTGGCCTGGCCCTGGCCTGGCCTGGCCTGGCCTGGCCTGGCCTGGCCTGGCCTGGCCTGGCCTGGCCTGGCCTGGCCTGGCCTGGCCTGGCCTGGCCTGGCCTGGCCTGGCCTGGCCTGGCCTGGCCTGGCCTGGCCTGGCCTGGCCTGGCCTGGCCTGGCCCTGGCCTGGCCTGGCCTGGCCTGGCCTGGCCTGGCCTGGCCCTGGCCTGGCCTGGCCTGGCCTGGCCTGGCCTGGCCCTGGCCTGGCCTGGCCCTGGCCTGGCCTGGCCTGGCCTGGCCTGGCCTGGCCTGGCCTGGCCTGGCCTGGCCTGGCCTGGCCCTGGCCTGGCCTGGCCTGGCCTGGCCCTGGCCTGGCCTGGCCTGGCCTGGCCTGGCCTGGCCTGGCCTGGCCCTGGCCTGGCCCTGGCCTGGCCTGGCCTGGCCTGGCCTGGCCTGGCCTGGCCTGGCCCTGGCCTGGCCTGGCCTGGCCTGGCCTGGCCTGGCCTGGCCTGGCCTGGCCCTGGCCTGGCCTGGCCTGGCCTGGCCTGGCCCTGGCCTGGCCTGGCCTGGCCTGGCCTGGCCTGGCCTGGCCCTGGCCCTGGCCTGGCCTGGCCTGGCCTGGCCCTGGCCTGGCCTGGCCTGGCCTGGCCTGGCCCTGGCCTGGCCTGGCCCTGGCCCTGGCCCTGGCCTGGCCTGGCCTGGCCTGGCCTGGCCTGGCCTGGCCTGGCCTGGCCTGGCCTGGCCTGGCCTGGCCTGGCCCTGGCCTGGCCTGGCCCTGGCCTGGCCTGGCCTGGCCTGGCCTGGCCTGGCCTGGCCTGGCCTGGCCCTGGCCTGGCCTGGCCCTGGCCTGGCCTGGCCTGGCCTGGCCCTGGCCTGGCCTGGCCTGGCCCTGGCCTGGCCTGGCCTGGCCTGGCCTGGCCTGGCCCTGGCCTGGCCTGGCCTGGCCCTGGCCTGGCCTGGCCCTGGCCTGGCCTGGCCTGGCCTGGCCCTGGCCTGGCCTGGCCTGGCCTGGCCTGGCCTGGCCTGGCCCTGGCCTGGCCTGGCCTGGCCTGGCCTGGCCTGGCCTGGCCTGGCCCTGGCCTGGCCTGGCCTGGCCTGGCCTGGCCTGGCCTGGCCTGGCCTGGCCTGGCCCTGGCCTGGCCTGGCCTGGCCTGGCCTGGCCTGGCCTGGCCTGGCCTGGCCTGGCCTGGCCTGGCCTGGCCTGGCCTGGCCTGGCCTGGCCTGGCCTGGCCTGGCCTGGCCTGGCCTGGCCTGGCCTGGCCTGGCCTGGCCTGGCCTGGCCTGGCCTGGCCTGGCCTGGCCTGGCCTGGCCTGGCCTGGCCTGGCCTGGCCTGGCCCTGGCCTGGCCCTGGCCTGGCCTGGCCTGGCCTGGCCTGGCCTGGCCTGGCCTGGCCTGGCCTGGCCTGGCCTGGCCTGGCCTGGCCTGGCCTGGCCTGGCCTGGCCCTGGCCTGGCCCTGGCCTGGCCTGGCCTGGCCCTGGCCTGGCCTGGCCTGGCCTGGCCCTGGCCTGGCCTGGCCTGGCCTGGCCTGGCCTGGCCTGGCCTGGCCTGGCCTGGCCTGGCCTGGCCTGGCCTGGCCTGGCCTGGCCTGGCCTGGCCTGGCCTGGCCTGGCCTGGCCTGGCCCTGGCCTGGCCTGGCCTGGCCTGGCCTGGCCTGGCCTGGCCTGGCCTGGCCTGGCCTGGCCTGGCCCTGGCCTGGCCTGGCCTGGCCTGGCCTGGCCTGGCCCTGGCCTGGCCTGGCCTGGCCTGGCCTGGCCTGGCCTGGCCTGGCCCTGGCCTGGCCTGGCCTGGCCTGGCCTGGCCTGGCCTGGCCTGGCCTGGCCTGGCCTGGCCTGGCCCTGGCCCTGGCCTGGCCTGGCCTGGCCTGGCCTGGCCTGGCCTGGCCTGGCCTGGCCTGGCCTGGCCTGGCCTGGCCTGGCCTGGCCCTGGCCTGGCCTGGCCTGGCCTGGCCTGGCCTGGCCTGGCCTGGCCTGGCCTGGCCTGGCCTGGCCTGGCCTGGCCCTGGCCTGGCCCTGGCCTGGCCTGGCCTGGCCTGGCCCTGGCCTGGCCTGGCCCTGGCCTGGCCCTGGCCCTGGCCTGGCCCTGGCCTGGCCTGGCCTGGCCTGGCCTGGCCTGGCCTGGCCTGGCCTGGCCTGGCCTGGCCTGGCCTGGCCTGGCCTGGCCTGGCCTGGCCCTGGCCTGGCCTGGCCTGGCCTGGCCTGGCCTGGCCCTGGCCTGGCCTGGCCTGGCCTGGCCTGGCCCTGGCCCTGGCCTGGCCTGGCCTGGCCCTGGCCTGGCCTGGCCTGGCCCTGGCCTGGCCCTGGCCTGGCCTGGCCTGGCCTGGCCCTGGCCTGGCCTGGCCTGGCCTGGCCTGGCCTGGACCTGGCCTGGCCTGGCCTGGACCTGGCCTGGCCTGGCCTGGCCTGGCCTGGCCTGGCCTGGCCCTGGCCTGGCCCTGGCCTGGCCTGGCCTGGCCTGGCCCTGGCCTGGCCTGGCCTGGCCTGGCCCTGGCCTGGCCTGGCCTGGCCCTGGCCTGGCCTGGCCTGGCCTGGCCTGGCCTGGCCTGGCCTGGCCTGGCCCTGGCCCTGGCCTGGCCTGGCCTGGCCCGGCCTGGACCTGGACCTGGCCTGGCCTGGCCCTGGCCCTGGCCTGGCCTGGCCTGGCCTGGACCTGGCCCGGACCTGGCCTGGCCTGGACCTGGCCTGGCCTGGCCTGGCCCTGGCCTGGCCTGGCCTGGCCTGGCCTGGCCTGGCCCTGGCCTGGCCTGGCCTGGCCTGGCCTGGCCTGGCCTGGCCTGGCCCTGGCCCTGGCCCTGGCCTGGCCTGGCCTGGCCTGGCCCTGGCCTGGCCCTGGCCTGGCCTGGCCTGGCCCTGGCCCTGGCCCTGGCCTGGCCTGGCCTGGCCCTGGCCCTGGCCCTGGCCCTGGCCTGGCCTGGCCTGGCCTGGCCCTGGCCCGGACCCTGGCCCTGGCCTGGCCTGGCCCTGGCCTGGACCTGGACCTGGCCCTGGCCTGGCCCTGGCCTGGCCTGGCCCTGGCCTGGCCCTGGCCCCCAGGCCCTGGCCCTGGCCCTGGCCCTGGCCTGGCCTGGCCTAGGCCCTGGCCCTGGCCTGGCCTGGCCCTGGCCCAGGCCCAGGCCCAGGCCCAGGCCCAGGCCCAGGCCCAGAGCCTGGCCAAGGCCATGGCCTAGGCCTGGCCTAGGCCCAGGCCCTGGCCCAGGCCCTGGCCTAGGCCCAGGCCTAGGCCCAGGCCCAGAGGCCTAGAGCCTAGGCCTAAGCCTAAGCCTAGGCCTAAGCCTAAGCCTAAGCCTGATCACCCACAGGACCAGTCGTCTTTTCAGGAAGCTCTGTCCTTCAGTGATCGTTTTGAGGTAAAATCGCCGGTTTTTGCTCTTTTGCCACCCGGATTTCAACAGGGGATTGCTGGGGAAGGTCCCCTCTATTGACTGAGTAGTTATGGAGCCCCCCCGGCTGGGGGGACTCAGAAATCAAGATTGAAAAATCGTCCATTGTTCCCTATGGGGATGACTCAGCAAGTCAAGCCTCATTGCAAAACAGTCAAGCCTCACTGCATAGCAGCCAGGGCTTTTTGCAGCCTTTGGAGGATTTTTCGAAGACTTTCAAGCCAGGACTCTCGGCTTTTCAAGTGAAAGGGATGGCAGCGACCCCCCAGAGATGGATGGTGATTCTGTCACGCGACCCCCGGAATCCTCGGCTGAGGAGAAGGTAAGGCCTTTTCCTTTATCTATGGATGGGCCCCCCTCGGTAATGGTGACAGTGATAGATTCATCGGGGGAGGAGTGTGACCCTACTAAAGAAATGCCCCAACTCCCAGAGGAGCTTTTCAAACCCCTGAAGGCAGCTCCTTACACCCTATGGTGGCGCAGGATTTTTCAATGTCTCCCGTTATTCCAATTTTTGACTTCAAAACTAAACCTGAAGACCCGGGTGATGTGGTTAAGGGAGACCATGATTATTCTAAAGCTGAGTTAAACCAGCCGGTCCCAGCAAACCCTCAGATGATGTGCGAGACGACTGAGTCCATCAGCAATGTTGTTTGTAGTCAAGAAGGCCGTATGGCTATGGAAGGGGAGATGTTTAAGATGGAAGACCTAGAAGCCGAAAAGAGACTAAGATGTTATGAAAAGCATTTAGAAACCGAAATGGGCTTAGCTAAGTCCCCTTTATCAAAGAAAATTGATGTTGAGCACAGTGACGAAATTCCTGGACGCCCTCTGTGTCGTTCTAAACTAGTGCAAGTTGCGGAATTCCGCCCTCCCGTGAATTTAACTGAACGGGCATGTTCATCGGTACCCTTGTTAACTGTCTTAACCCACCCCCAAGGGATGGGGCCGGAACTGGTGACAACTATGACTGCATCTGAATTTTTGGATGATTCCCACTCACAAGTGAGGCGAGAGGGAGAATTTTCTTTACAATTTTATGGGGATCAGCAGATTAAAGGTGATGAGGCAGCTTGCGCTCCCAAGCATGTTAAGGAAGACGCAGCCCTTGAATTGGGGGAGCATAAATTTCAGTTGCGGAAAGCTTCTGAGACACTGAGTATCTCCTTACAAAAATTGTCATCTTACACTAAAAACATACGTGATTTAGACCTGACCATTGCCTCTTCTGCTGACCCTCTCCAGGTGGAGAGACTTTGTCATAGGAGAGACCAATTAAAGTCTTCTGTGGAGGCTGTGGAGTTAGAGGTGTCACAGCTTAATGCTACCATGGATATTCTAGGCCAGAAGTTGTTAACCTCTGACACTGATATTAGTGATTTAGTTTCATTACCAGAACAGCGAGAATATCCTTTGGATAAGGTTGAAGACATGGAAGAAGAAGAACCTCTTCCTCCTGGTGAACTACAGTCTTCGCCAGAAGCCCGTCCAGCCAAACGGCTCAGAAAACAGCAAGAATCGCCAGAATCGGTGGTTTTTGTCGGTGAGGACTTAGGCAAAAAGGCTTCCTGCCAATCGGTGGTTGTCATCAATTCGGAGGTGAGTGAATTTATTCCCGCCTACCGTTACTCACTCTCTTCCACGTCTAAAGAGGAATTAGCCGATATGCTCCGTGGTAGACTCGGAGTTGATGATGAAGATATATTACCTGACCAACCCCAGACGATTGAAATCGTTCATGTTGACCAGACCACCTCAGGGAGCTGTACTAAAGGTATGGCCCGTGACACCCCAGGGGGTCGTCGGATTGGTAGAGAGGTGCGCTTGGCCCGTGAATGGGCAGAGTACAAAATTCTTCCCATGTCTGAAGGCTTTCGACTTCTTGTACCACAAGAGCTTAAGCAGATCGATTTAGCAAAGTTTTGGGCCTTCATTTTGGCCCATATGGGCCTGCCAGATGTTCTTACGATGGCATTGGATAAGAGGAGTAGAGACTTTATTTTGGACCTGTTGACCGAAGTGAAACCGGTTTTGCTACAATTTTTTACAAATAGAGAGGAGAAAGCCCCCAATTACATGGATCGAGTTATCTACGCTCGTGCCATATCTCTGGCAGTCGTAGACCGTTTGATTATCGGAAGGAAAGTGCGAACGTCAGCCGGAAACTACCCCGCTTGGCTTACTGAGCAGGGGATGATAGAGACTCTGAAAGCAATAACTCATTCCTGGGAAGGGGCAGAGCCTGGACTGTTAACTGACGTCTTTGACGATCCCGAGAAAAGAAGCAAGGAATTGACCCCTCAGGGTTGGTCCGAATGGTGCCTGCAGGCTATACACGTTCTAAAAATTAGGTCCGATAGACTTAAGGGAGAAAAGTATTGGCTGTGGAAGCAGCATGTTGCCGTGAGTGATCAGGAGGGGGCCGACCCTAAGGGTATTCGTGTTAAGGTCACCAAGACCGGGAAACCCAAAACAGCAGAATGCTTGACCTCAACTGAGTTCTTGCTGAGTGTTCCACAGGTGGAGACAACGAATGCTGTGTCTCAATCCGGAGCCAAGACCAGAAGAGATAAGAAGAGGATCCAGGGAACGGCGGCGATGAAGGATCGGGAGTCCCGGGGAGCGAGGCAGCGGCTCAGGAGGAAGCGGACGCGTGCCGTACACCGATGACGACATCTGACGATTTCAAGGCCCTTTCACGTCGACAGGGGGACTCCGATCTTGGATGTCCCCCGCAAACCGGTGAGGATGGTCGATCGGTGCGACGAGAGACGGAGCAGAGGCAGTTAGAGTCCTCCCACCAATCAGTTGCGATAGACGAGTCGGGGGAGGTGCAGAGGGATAGTGGGAAGGGTCCTTACAGGGAGTACCTGGGGAGTGACCTATCGGGAATTGAGTCTTTGAGCTACAGCGAAGAGGAACCCGATAGGGAAAGGGAATCTAGTGAGTTTGAGGAAGAACCTTCAGGAGATATCAGAGGTCGAAAGTTTAAGACGGTTGGGAGGGGTGGTGTCGGGAGGCATGGGACGAAAGAGGGGGTAGGGATAAAGGGGATCTCAACTTGGTTTAGAGACGTGGATACCCCGGTACTGGCCTCTCCCCGCTTTGTTCCCCCCACTCCAGTGCACATAGAATCCACTCCGAGTATGGTTGATCCTCTGTCGTCATCATCGACCCTGATGGAGAACGCGGAAAGAACGGAGACGAGAGCGGCGGTGGCAGCTTTGGAGGTCTTGATGGAGACTCAACCGGGGTCCCCGGTTCGTACGGACGCTGTGCAGATACACGACCTCACTCGAGACTCGCCTCCGCCACCCCGCGCTGCCTTTCTTCCTCTTCCCCAGCGATCTGTGACGCGAGATGGGGGAAAGAAGAAACAGTCTCGTGTGCGCTTCGAAGATAGAGAGACATTGTCAGCAGATCTCGGGGCGGGGAGTGACACTCGTCCTACGGGATCTGAGACTGTTGTGAGTTTAACCGGTGGGGACTCTGAATCTGTTGTCGTTGAGTCTCTTCCCCCTGGGAGTCTGGAACACCAGGGCGATGAGTCTCAGGTCTCATCTGAGGTCAGGGCGGGAACCCCATTGAGTGGAATGCAAACTCCTTTGGAGAAAACAACCGACCTTGTTGGGGGCTGGGGTGATGGGGAGATGATAGTGGATTATGATAGACAGAAGCAAAAACGACCCAGATCTTGGTCCCTCAATGAAGATCGGGGAAACTTACTATGGGTTTGGGGGCGATAACATCTGCGGTACCTAAGAGAAATCAGAAGAGGGAGAAGAGGGAATCATCCTTGCTAAAGGGGATGAGACCGACCGAAACCCCACGGGGTCTTCCTGAGGAGTTGGGTACGGGTCCTGAGGGTGTAACGGGGCCTTTACCGGCGGGGAACACACCTAAGAGTGTTACCGGATCTTCTCCAGGTTCCGGGGAAGCCCCTATTCAGCAGAAAACCCCCACGAGGGATTCCTCCAAACCCCTTTCTTATTCCCAAGCCCTTAGAGGGACGAAAAGGGCACAGCAGGGAGCTGGGGACGGACGGGGGACGGAGGGTGTGGGGAAGGGAGGGACCCCGGGCGAGTCCAGAGACCTTCCCCGCAGGACCTTCGACTACGAAAGGGATAGGAAGGAGGATGAGAGGTTTTTGGAGGAGTTTTTGAAGAGCTGGGAGAGGAGGAGGGACAAGACCCGCGACAGCGATACGTATTAAGATTCCGTTATAAGGGTCTCGACAATCATAAACTAACGGAGGATTATATGATCGGGTCTCTGTTGTTGGGTGACTTGGGCATTCCCAAGGGAGACATTCTGGCGGTGATTATGCCGCCAGGGTTACGAGAGACGGATGTCTGTCTGGTGTCGGAAAGAGCCTACCAGCGAGCTTGGGGAAAGATCAGGGAAGCCCTTCGCTTTGCCCCTGAGCTTTTTGACGATTATGACATCATCCCTCTTTTTCGGGGCGAGTCCAGAGTTCTGACGGTCTCCTTTAGGACGACCAACATACCCGAGGAGGACGTGGAACTCTGGCTGTCTCGTCACTGTAAAATTCTAATGGCACCCCGTAAGCGGCTTAATCAGTGGGGTGTTTGGGGAGGGGAATACAAAGCGGTGATCTCGCTCCACCGCGATACCAGAAGCAATTTAAAGCACCTCCCCAAGTACTTCTTTTTGGGAAACGACCGAGGAGTCACCCGCTATAGTGGTCAGCCCCCCGCCTGTTTTCAATGCGGGGGTTATGACCACATAAGACAACACTGTACTTCCCCCTTTGTGCCAGCTGTGGGAAGAGAGGACATAACTCGGTCCATTGTTCAGTGGGGATTGTATGTAACCTTTGTGATCGTCAGGGCCACACTTATTTGTTGTGCCCTCGGGCTTACTATAACACCCAGTTCCCTAGGGCTTACGCTAGGTTCCAAGCTTCCCATCAGGATCCGAAAGGGGACAGGCAGGAAAGGGCAGGGGATTCCGGCGTACCGGAGGCCTCAACATCGTCCGAGACACCGGTTCCGAAGGCGACACCTGCCAGGGCTACAACTTCTGGAGACGACCTACAAGAAGCAGGATGGGAGAAGGTGCAGAAAATGAAGAAGAAGCTGGAGAGGAAGAAGAAGGTCTCGGTTCAGAGGGGAATCGTATTGGACGGCAAATACCAACCGAGGAGTGAACTCACGAAGAATCGGTTCGCGGCCCTCTCAGGTGAGGATCTTTCGGAAGGGGATGCTGATGGAGATGAACCCCGCAGCCCCAGTGACAGAGGTGAGGCTGCGCAGACGGTGAGCCGGGATGAGAGTGAAGGGGGCGATGGGATCCGTGAGAAAGACATCCAGAGGAGCGAGAAGAGATTATCACCGCCGCGCTTCAAGACAATGGAGGATCTTACGGTGCTGGAGCTGGACGACTTGATTCGGGAAAGTCGGAAGTCTGTACAGGACATCCAATTGAAGAGGGTTATGCTGGGGGACGATTCCCCGGGATGCGTAACCGGTTCTTTAGAAGACTTCCAGGAATCGGTCCGTGAAGAGTGTCAACGACTCCGGAATAAACAACTTTTCTTCCAGAATCGGCTTCTACTCCTGGACTGCGAGCGGGAGAAGAGGATGGAGGAGGAGTCCGGGGAGAAGAGGGCCGAAGGTGAGAGCTCGAAGATCGACGGGGACGTGGCGGACGACGCCACCCCTCCTTCCAATCAAGAGGCCCTGGGTCGACAGCATCTTCAGGATTATCCTCCACCGTTTAAATTAGATCTCGCAGCGCAGCCGGGGGAGGCTTCGGCCCCCCTGCAATCTTCTAGTCAGGCCACACCTCCAACACAACAGGAGGGGGTGGATTCAATGGAGGTGAGAGAGGAAGAAGGAGACGAGGCTGGGAAGGAGGAAGGCTCTCTGGAAGACTCCGAGATGGCCTTCTTCGACGCACAGACCTTTGATGGGGAAATGGACGTACAGTAAATCTGAGTACTCGGTTAAGTGAGTTAATAAAATTTTCCATTTTGTGTTTGAAGTACGGGTTTCTGTGGTTTTTCGATTGATTCTTTGGATTTTGGTGAACTTTCCTTTCCTTTCTTAATTATGGAGATTAAGTTAATTACTTGGAATTGCAGGGGTCTTCGCCAACCATCGCGTCGGGAAGACATTTTCTTTCATCTGAGGAAAACTAATGCTGACCTCTGCGTTTTGCAAGAAACGAATATCTCCACTCCACGGGATCGCAGTTTAGCCCAACGAGCTTGGACTTGGGGCCCCTCGGTGTGGTCTCTGACCGACGGGGGGTCCGGAGGCTTGGCGGTTCTCTTCTTTTCTTTTACAAGGTGGAAGGTCAGGAGGGTGATCGAGGCGGTCCCCGGACATTTACTGATAATGGACCTCGACCTACGAGACCCCAGTGGGAAAACGCTGACTAGGTACAGACTCTGTGCGATATATGCACCTGTTAGGAAACAGCAACGGCTTCCTCTGTGGGAAGCTTTGAAAGACCACACGCTGACAAACCGAGCTCTCTTGGTATTGGGGGACTTTAACGTTCGATCGGAGCAATCCGATCGTATCGATCTTCGGAAACCGCAGGCGTGGCAAAACAAGGCCCTGACGGTAGAGGAGAAGCTTCTCAGATCCTTCCTCATGGACACGAAGTTACTCCAGGACTCTGCCCTCCACATCCTTAACCGGCTTGATTATCTACCGACTCACCACAGGTCTTTATTTCGTCAGCGCCACGATCTCCCTGTTGGGGCCACGGCGACTTATTTTCACCCATTGACCACGAGCAGGTTGGACAGGATCTGGGTCCCGTCTACTTTACACCTACGTGACTGTGTGCTGATGGCCAACCCGTGGTCCGATCACGTCCTTCTAGAGGTGGTGCTGGGCGTAAAGAGCGACGGAGATGCGAGAGGCGGAAGATCGAGGTGGATCTTGCGAGACAAGGACGTCCATCTCTACAGGCTGCAGGCAGAGGTCATCCTGGCACTGGAGTCACGCCGACGGACGAAGGCGGCTTCGGACTTGTTGGAATGGTGGGACGGAACGAAGAGGGTCATCCGGAACTTTTGCCTCCGGGCTCGGAGAGCGGGATTAGCGAGAGAAGTACGGGACTACCATCTGGCCGTGCAGAATACTCTGGCGACCCGTTGGAAAGTGGCGGCGGGGCTCCCTCACGACGCTGCGAAATACCGGAGGAGCCAGCGGGTGATCCAGGACTACCGTAGGCTCCAACGAGAGAAACGGAGGGCCGACCGGATGGCCTCCTTCACCGGCCCCGTCATCCGAAGAGGAGAGTGGGAGAAGGACCGCGCGCCGTCGACCCACCAGACATTGCAGGGCTTGCGGATGCGATCGGAGGATGACGTGCAGCATTCGACCGTCGGGACCCTGTCCGTGATCGCGTCCTTCTACGGGAGTCTCTATAGCGCCCGCGAGGGGACCCTTCGGAAGCAGACACCGACGCTTTCTTGAACAGCGCCCTGGGGGAGCGGGAGCCCCTGGATAACGCGGAGATCGAGGGACTGTCGCAACCGATCACGAAGGAGGAGGTCGCCGAGGCGCTCGGGATCGGGAGACGGACGTCGACCCCCGGACCAGACGGGCTATCGTACGGGCTGTATCGGGACCTGCGGGATTACTTCCTACCCATCCTCGTCGAGGTCTTCAACTGCATCTTAGAGGAACGGAGGGTGGGGAGGAGCTTCCTGGAAGGGGTCATGATACTCCTGTACAAGTCTGGGGACCCGACGTTGGTATCGAACTGGCGACCCCTTACCCTTAACAACATCGATTATAGAATCTTCACAAGGGTATTAAACACCAGGCTCAAGCGGATCGCGCACTCTCTCGTGGACGCGGGACAGACTAGCGCCGTTCCCCGTCGTAAGATGAGCCACACCGCCTGTCTCTTTCGCCAGATCTTTCAGGCGGTCGCGGAGGATGGGAGGAAGCCATACTTGCTACAGCTCGATCAACATAAAGCTTTCGATATGGTGGACCATGCTTACCTGTGGGAGATCTTGCGACGACACGGCGTTCCGGAGCGGTTGGTGGCGGTCTTTCGAGCTCTTTACACGGGGGCCCGCGTCTATCCCTACGCCCGGGGAAGCTCTGGAGACCCGATTCCGGTGACCAGGGGGTGAGACAGGGATGCCCCCTGAGCCCTCTACTCTACGTGCTCTCGTTGGAACCGTTCCTCAGAGTGGTCCGGATGGATGCGACGATCCGAGGGTTGAGGCTGAGGAGCGTCCCCGACGTCCGCATCACGACGGTAGCCCACGCCGACGACGTTTACTGTTGGTTGGCGGATGAGTCGGATCTCCGTAGAGTGCGGAAACATCTTGAGGCGTATCGGAGAGCCTCCGGGGCCCGGGTCAACGAGGAGAAGAGCAAGTTGCTCGCTCTGGACGGAGAAACCGCAACGATTCGTGTGCGCCCGTTGACCCCCGAGGATGCCGTGTCACGAGGCGGAGATGCCGGGACGGAGCCGGATCCCTTGGAGCACGTGAAGATCCTGGGGGTTCTCTTCAGCCTGCGGCCGGGAGGATGGCGGAAGAACTGGGACGAGTGGGGCCGGAAGGTGGAGGAGCGCTTGCTGAAATGGAAGAATTGGCGCCTCAGTACAGCGCAGAAGGTGACCTTCTTCAACATTTATTGCGTTCCAGCTGGGAATTATCTCGCTGGGGTCTATCCACCCACCGAGGAGATCATTAAGACGATCTCTACGAGGCTCTACAGATGGGTCCTCGGCATGGCGACCTTCCCCCTCGCGAGGACGGTGGTACAGAGACCATGTGCCGAAGGGGGCTTGGCGCTCTTAGATGTGGGACTCTGGTTCCTCGCCAAGTTCCTCGCTTTCAATTGCGGGGACATGTGTCGACGGGAGGAAGACCCGGGGGACTGCGACGGAACTGCGACGGAGATGGTGGCCCGCGAGGCTTTTCGGAGAGCGTGGGCCGAGACGACCTGGGGTCGAAGATGGTGGGTCGACGGACTGAGGATTCCCCGACTCACTCGACGCCTTAAACAGTCGCTCCCAGACTTCGTGGCGGAGGTGGCAATCTCCATCCAGAGGCGGCGTATCTCGGCGGAGGAGGTCCGGAGGACCTTCCGGCAGCACCCCGACTCTGCGGGCCGCCTTTATTGGCACCTCTTCCGTAAGTTCAAGGCCGAACCGTACGACCGCGGGCGGAGGGGTAAGCTGTCTCTGTCGGAGTATCTGCGCGATCAGGTCTTCCCGGTACCGACCTTCGTCGATAAGGCGATTCCCTTCGCTCTCCGGGACCTTCGTTGGAGAGCGTACCATCAAGTCCTCCACGTCGGTTCGAAGAAGAAGACGACGAGGGATCGGGACCAGATGGTGTGCCGACGTCCGAGCTGCCTGGGCGCCGACACCGGAGGAGAGCTGGAGTCCATCGAGCACGCCCTGAAGACGTGTCTGCCCGCTCGACGGCTTTGGGGGATGGTCGGGCGCGCCCTGGGTTGGCCTTTTCTGGGTGTCCAAGACTGGGAGACCATAGCTTCGGGTCTAGAGCCGGACTCTGGTTACGGCGCACCGGGAGAACCCTGGTCTTGTTCCGACGTGCGACGTACCCCGCGGTCAGACACCCCCGCTCTTTCCCGGAGACCCGCGCGAAGGCCGCCCTGGGCGGTGGTCCGCCTCCTGAATCTTATCGTGGCCCACACGATTCTTCGAGATCGCAGAGCGGAGCTCTACTCACGGACGGCCGTACCCGCTCGAGTTTCGCTGCAGTACGTGCTGCAATATGTGAAAAAGGTGGTTTCTTGGGAGCGACGGAACACGAAGCCGTTGTCTTTTCGTAACCGTTGGCAGTGGTTC